>VWZW01006289.1:6381978-6504549 GCA_013397115.1 Edolisoma coerulescens
GGACGGCGGCGGGGCGGGGGCTCTCCGCGGCCGTGTGAGCAGCGAGCCGTGCCGGCGCTGCCGCGGCCGCGGAGCCGAGCGGCTGCGCGGGGAGAAGCGCCCGTGCGGGGCTGGGGGAACCGCGGTCCCTGCCCGCGGTCTCCGTGCGGGACCCGGGCTCGCCCTCCGGGCCGCGGTGCCCCGCTCCTTTGCCCACACGTCCCACGGCACCCGCCGGGGAGAGGGAGCTCAGGGCTGGGGGGCGAAAGTTGGGCATGCTGAAAGGCAGCCGGCGTTTTGACAGCTGAACGGTGCTTATCAGCGGCACATCAACGTCGCTCGGTGTCGTTGGGAAAAGCATCAGTAACAAGCCGGGAGGCTGAGAACTGCACTTATTCGTTATCAAAAGTAGTAAAACTGCGTTCAGCCTTGCCTTTAACACAGAAGCGTGGCTCACAGAGAGCGGCGCCAGCAGATGATGTTCCTTTCTGGTCCAAATGGAGCCACTCACAGCATTTTGCTGATGAGGACCATTGGTGGGTCACGTTTATCTCAAACAGCTGACAAAATCCAGCAAACATTTACGTCTTACTGAAGCTTTTTACCCGACTTAACACCCCTAGGAGTATTTTGCAACTAAAAATAAATCCATTTGAAGTTGTTTTTAAGCAGATATATGTAAAAACTTTGGACACCTTTTTACATTTTCATTGCTTAGATTTAAAGAAGTAATGAAGAACAAAAAAGAAAAGATGGAGAATTTAAGCGCAGAGAGATGAATGAGCTTTAAAGAGTACTTTTTTTCTATCTACAGTGCTATTAACAACTGCAAGTAAGGATGTCTGTTTATGACTTGTGATTTTGAATTGGCATTGTACCATAAATGATGAGAGCAAATGCAGGCCAAGCTGTTGGATCCACAACCTACAACTGATATACAAGCTGTGCTTCAGCACCACTGTTACACTGAGATAAGCATATACAGTAAATAGTACATAGTTACTCCAGAAGTACATAGTAAATAGATGTAGTAAATAGTAAAAGGGTATGTTTCAGGATGTAAACTGATGCTAAGAAAGATGCTTACTCTCACTGGTGTCGGCTGTTGATAGCTGGCAGTAGATAAAGGTATATGGAATGAGCATTGTGGAGGTACCAGGGTATGAAATGGTTGCTCCTAAACCTTGGCCTGGGTACCCACAGAGAGGATGTTACATGAACCAGCTGCCAATGGGGGGTCTACAGGCAGCCTGGATAAACAGGTCACGGTGGCCAAACTGTCAGATCCCAAACCATCAGCGCAGTAGGGCAAGGGATGTGGAGTGCCTAGTTTTATTTGCCATTCAGAGTGGCTCTGGCCTTGCAGGTGCCTTTGGAGCACTCCCACAGAGGGTCTCAAGGATACACTAGTTACTGCTGTGCTCTGGCTTACCAGTCACTATCAGCTGAAATAGAGGAGGAGGTAAAATATTTTGAACCCAAGTGTTGGCTAGAACCAGAACACTGTTCCTAAATTAAATAGAAAAATACATTCTCAGAACTAAGCAACAATTTCAATATCCTCTATTTTAACTCTTTTTTTTTTTCCCTCCAGATAAAAAGGTGCTTCCTGTGGGTTTACAGGAAGGTAGAACAGGAGGAATAATGAACTTTCAAAATCTCTCATATGAAGTAGGAATAAAATAAGAGCATATAGTTCCTTTAGCAAGCTTCTTACACGAATCAGGGGAAGGAGATCCTGTTCTGTCTTGGTGCAGGCTCAATTTCTGCCCATTTCTTCTCCAGTTTCTTCTTGAACCAAATTGTTCAGCAGTATAAAGGATGAACCCAAGAGTTTACAGGGTTTGGATTGTGTCTCTGTTTTATAAATAATCTAATATATACAAAGTTATTCACAGCCATACTAAGGGGAGTAAAGACATTGGAAATAAACTTTTTGCTACTTTGAGTCTTGATTTCTGCAATAACTAAGTTGGGAAGACGTGTGTTAAAGGGAGGGCAATGTTTTATACATTATGCTAGTAAATATTTTCTTTAATTTCAGTTCATTTTCAAGAAACTGCATCTCAGTTAGCATGTATTTACATGAACTACCATTGTTTTTTAATATTTATGAATCATCTTGTGCTGTTACAAAAGCATCAGTTTACTGTAAACCACAGGTCCATTCAGTATGCAGTGCGAGGCTCTTACCATTACCAGTTCCCTTAGCTGCTCTGTGCCCAGTAACATCAGGGTAATACTTACTGTCAATTATAGCTCTGTGTCCCTATTGACTTTCGCAAATTAGCACAGAGCTATTATTTTTTATTCCAATTAAAAACAAAACCAAAACCATAACAAAATCAAAAACCCCTTTTGATGAATGGCTTTATAGTTGAATGATGAAAAGCACACACACTGGTGGTGTTCAGGAACACCCAAATACAAAATGTTCAAATGCCAGCATATCTTTGTAAAGTGTACGTTTCAGTTTCCATGTCACAGGATCTGCATATTTAATGTCTGATTTGCAAGCATAACTTGGCACTCAAGTCTTTTGCATGCTGGGAAACAGTCAGTTTTACAGCTTAAAAGTACATTTAAGTGGATGCAAATCATGACAAGGGTTAAAATCAGAGGTTTTTATTATCTATAGAGCTCCTGTAGAAATTCTTTTTTCCAGAGGACAATATATCTGCATTATAGATAATTGTCTAAATTGCTGAAATAACCCAAAGGTAGTCAGAAAGGTTATTGAGAGAACAAGACAGGACATCTAAACTGACACAAACAAAATCATTCCTCACAAGTCATTGTATTGCTTCAGGGTGTCACTGTTGCTGCAAACAGTTAATGCCAGGGAGCTTTCCTCTGGTTTGCATTCATGCTGTCCAGAGGAAGACAAACTTTCTGTTTTGTTCATTATGAAACACACAAATCATGTACACTGGCAGAGCAGCAAAGCAGAGAGATAAAAATTTCAGTTTGGGTACTGCAGCTGATGTCCTTATACTGCTGAGAGGTGTGAACCAGGCCACCATGACCCCTTGTCAGTCGGTAGTACCCATTAGCAGAAATTTTATCTTCTGCAGGCTAGACCCAGCCACAAAGCACCTTGCTTCCATTCAAGCTGTTGTAGATGTCTGCAGATCTCCACTGCTGGTTAGTACTGTTCCCTCAAAAACCACGCTGCAGCCAACATGAGGTGAACCTTTGGTGCAGTCTCACCTTGACTACTGTATGTGATTCTGGGCTCCACCATTTAAGGAGGATGTGAAGGCCCTGGAATGCGTCCAAAGGTGGGCAACAAAGCTGGTGAAGGAGCTGGAACACTGTGAGGAGCAGCTGAGGATTTCAAGTTTGTTAAGTTTGGAGAAAGGAAGGCTGAGGGGCAACCTCATTGCTCTCTATAGCTTCCTCAGGATGGAGGGAGGTGCTCAGTTCTTCTCCTGGCTACCCAGTGACAGGACACATGGGAATGGTTCAAAACTGTGTCAAGAGAGGTTTAAACTGGACAGTGGGAATCATTTCTTTACTGAGAGGGTGGTCAAACACTGGAAAAGGCTTCCTGCAGAGGTGGGCAATGCTCCAAGCCTGTCAGTGTTTAAGAGGTATTTTTACAATGCCCTTAATAACATGCTTTAATTTTTGGTCATCCCTCAACTGGTCAGGCAGATGGACTAGATGGTCATTGTAGGTCCCTTCTAAGTGAAATCTTCTCTTCTCTTCTCTTCTCTTCTCTTCTCTTCTCTTCTCTTCTCTTCTCTTCTCTTCGCTTCGCTTCGCTTCGCTTCGCTTCGCTTCGATTTATATGGGTAAGGATGTGATAAAAAAATTCTTTCTGAATCACCAAGCATCAGTTGAATGGTGCATGTAAGTGCTATGTCTGAAAGAGGCATGATGCCAATCTTTCTGTCCTTGCTAATGGTATGTGCAGATGCTTGTTTTATCAGTGTAAGTTAGAAAGTGAATTTCAGGCCAATAAGTAGATTTTAAAAATAATATTATTGCACACAAATTGAAATATAGATATATTTATTGTTTCAGTCCATTTGGGATTCTCTGACTGTCCCTTACATCTAAGCTTTTGTCTGCTTCACCTGAGTATGGTAAGGTCTATCAACCACACCCAAGTGTGATAACCACTTCACAGGTTATGGACATTCTTGGGAACTTTTCACAGAGCACGTCAAAATCTTCATTTGATGTACACTCTCAAATTTAGTGTGGATGTGCAAGCAGTAGTACTTGAAGATGATTGGGAAGTCCCCAGAGATCTCAGATATGCCAATTAATTTAGACTATGCCCTTTAAGAGATGACCTCCCCATTACCTATTATTGTGTAAGGGGTGTAGCCTTGCAACTTTTATTTTCTCTTGTACAACAAGATAGAAGCATGTGTTCTGTGGGTTTTAATAGTAAGATTTACTGCATTTGTGACAGAAGGTATTTCACAAGCAAGTGCTGTTAGAATTCTAAAAATGGGACCAGGAAATAAAAGATAAAACAGGCTTTTGAATGGAAAAAAATATAAAAATAGGAAACAACACTGAAATGAAACACTTCAGATTAGATGACCAACCTGAATAGTCTTATGGTTTTACAGCTTATCAATTGTTTTGTTAAAATTTTTATTCACTTTGCTAATTATAGTCTAAGGCTTTTTTTAAAATGTTGCTATTATTCTAGCCTATATGTCTTTAAAATGCTAAATATTCCTAATACTGTGTAGTGTTGAATGATTTGTTTGCTATTTGATTGCAGCTTGATGCAAGCGACAGCAATTTTAAAATCTTAACTACATATTAATAGAAATATGACATGCATAATCATATTTTTGCTCTAAAATTATTAGCATTGTGATAGATCTGGATACAATTTTACATAATTTGAATTAACATAAACCAGGCTAATAATGTGCACTTGTGAGCAAATCTTTTGTTCCAGACTGAGGCAGAGCAGTTGAGCTGGAAACTGAGCAGACAAATGATGGAGTTATGGAGGGAAATCCCTTCTCCTTCAGCAGAGAAGGAGCTGTTATCTTAAGTTCCCCATTAATATGAAAGTTTCTACTGTCTATCAGAGAAAATGCCTATTCTGATCACTAGTCCAGAGTCACAGCTGTATTTAAGTGTCTGCTTCCTGTCAAAACTGCTTAAACTCTTAAGGATTACTTGTGATACTTTGGCTTGTAAGGGGTTTTGTGGAGGGTTGTCAGACCTAAACTTTCAATATTTATTAATACTGCAGTCACATCAGTCCTTTCTAGGATAAATTGGTAAATATGTGTCTCTAGATGATGGTGATGAGCACTTCCAGCCCCTATACTCCCAGCAATTAATATGCTTTTTATTACTGAATAACAGCATCAGTCCATTTCCTGCATCCCTCCAAGGATGTCACACAGACCAGGACTATTGAACTTTTGTGAAAGTTGTATTACTCCCATTCACTTTCTATGTTTCAACAGCTATGTCACAAACTCTCCAGAAGCGATGGAAAGTGATTTGTCTGCCACCGCTGAACATAGTTCTTCCAGAAAACAATCAACAAGTTCTCAAAATTATGTTCCATTTCAATGATTTCTGAAATTACAATTGCACTTTAGAGAGTGAGTCATAGAATCAAGAATGACTTGCTTTGGGTGGGACCATAAAGGTCATCCAATTCCAACCCTCCTGCCATGGGCAGGGAAAACTTTCACTAGACCAGGTAGCTCAGAGCCCCATCCAACCTGGCCTTGCTAGCACCCTGTCCTTCTAATGTTTGCATGCCATCCCAGGCTTGCCAGGGACAAGCCTGGTACTGTTCCCCTCTCCCATCACATCTAGTTTAAAGCTCTGCCAATGAACCCCACTAATTGTGGAGCAAAGATTCTGCTCCCTCTCTGAGAAAGGTGAGTCCTGTCTGATGCCAGCATGCCCGGTGCTGAGTAGGCCATTCCACTGTCAAAACCCACAACATTTTGGTGGTGACAACAGCTGTGGAGCCATGTATTAATAGACTTAGTCCATCTGCTGCTTCCAGTGTTGCTGCCTTCAACTGGAAGTATAGAGGAGAAAATAACTTGTGTCCCAGATTCCCTTAGCAACAGTCCCAAGGCCCCAAGGCCCAAAATGATAATTTTTGATAATTTTTGGACTATGTGTTGCCACTTCATGAACCCCTTTGTGGCAGATTAGTAATGGGTAGTAGTCTGAGGGCTACACCAGGCTAGGAAGTTTCCTTAACCCCAGCCCCAGGGAGGCAGCAAACCTCCCTGTGGGTTGGGCCTGGTCAGCAAATTGGGCTTTCTGTTCCCCTAGTTGTGGGGAACCACCCACAACTATTACTCACTTTTGCCTATTCTTGGAAGTGGTTGCAATGGGGTGGGCTAACCTTTCTGATTGTGGTGACCCCTCTGGTGTAACTGGACTTTCATCCTCTTCGTCCTTTAGCTGGCATTCCACACACAAAGCCTCATACCTTTTGTGCCAAGGCGCCTGGGGGTTGAGGTGGACAAAGAAGGATTTCACTTGCCACCCAGAGTGAACATGGACTCGCCTCCATGCACTCCTTTCTCTACAACTGCTACCTTCTCCTTGCTAGGGGATGAATAGAGGATCCCCTTGATCTTGAATTATTTCTGATGTCTGCTTCTGTCTCAGGAAGGCCAGAGCTTGATTCTACCCATCTATCTCCCTTTTTGATTCTCTAATATTCCTTAACCTTTCTACCCCATCCTGTAACTGATACCAGGCTGAGCAAGTCATCCCCATGGTCACATTTGACACAACAGCTATCTCTGCTACAGTCCAGTGGAAGGCTCAGGCACTCCCGACAGCCTGAAACCTGAATGGCTGCATGTTTTTTTGGGACCTCTGCCTGGGTCACTACATCCTTTTAGGCGAGTGTAAATGACTTGTCTCCCCTCCAAGTGAACACCATACCTGAGCTCTCTTGGCAAGGGCAATGGCCACCACCTGAACTGACTGCTTGGGCTGCATTGCCCCAGTGCCCTTCCTGCTCACCTTGACTGTGCGAAGTGCCACACTATGCACTGGATAACACACCACACCATTCGCCCATGAGCGTGAGAGCATTCTACTAATTTTGGCGTCTGGCACCATACACACAAGGCTGACCTCTACAAGCTCTTTCCAATGGATCAGGATGACACTAGCTCTTTCCCCATACTATTAGCTTATTTATTAAACTTTGGTAGGCTATCTGTTCAGACTTATCGGTAATTCTTATCTGACCAAGAAGATTACTGACAGGTTCATTCATTTTAAAAGGAGACTAGAATGGATTTCTCATTTGGCTGTCAGTCCATGTTCTTCATTTGTCAGAAAAAAAGTCTAAGCTTGCTCTTCATTTGTCAAATCTGTCTTTCCCATCATACACAGTGAGTCAGAGATTACAACTCATCTCAAGTACTTATAGCAAATATGTTGTGAACAGTAAGAATGAGATTGCTTGACTTTACAGTGCATGTACAGTAGCTCATAGCACATGCTACAGGACACCATTGGCAGGATCAAGCCAATAAAATAGATTAGCAACATATAGAAGAGTCATGCTGCACTCACAGATACACAAGCTTTGTCTTTTTGGTCTTGGTTTTTTTTTTGTCTCTGATGTTTGTGACAGTTGTTTGACATGAAGTTTCCCTCTTCTGACATTGTGCATTTAAAAAGTATCATCAGGATTCTCTTAAGGAAGCAGCCGAATTCTTTTAAATTCCAGTGAGCTTTTTAAATTTTTGCATCCCAAGGATATTAATCAGTCAGAATCACAGAATCAATCACAGCATGGTTGGTGTTGGAAGGGGCCTCTGGACATCACCTAGTCCAACCCCTGCAGGTTCATCTAGAATAGGTTACACAGGATTGCATCCAGACAGGTTTTGAATATCTCCAGAGAATGAGACTTCACAACTTCTCTGGGCAGCCTGTTCCAGCTCTGTCACCATCACAGTAGTTTTTCTTCATATTCACATGGAACTTCCTGTATTTAAGTTTGTGCCCATTGCCACATGTGTCCATTGTCTTCTCATTGGGCATCACTGAAAGAAAGTCTGGCCCCATCCTCTTGACACCTGCGCTTAAGATGTTTGTGTGTATTGACAACATCCCTTCTCAGTCATCTCTTCTCCAGACTAAACAGGCCCAGCTTCTCCAGTCCTCTAATCTTCTCCATAGCCCTACTCTGGATCTTATCTCACAACAGCCAAGTAAGTTGAACGAAACAAGACTAGAATTCATTGTCAGGTTCAAGTGAAAATCCAGATCATCAGACAAGTTTGTGTGAAACCAACCTGCAAGTCAGGGACAAGAACAAGTCCAGTGATTTCTGAGCACATCCATCATGACAGAGGAGGTCTGAGATTTAGCTGGAAATTCAGACTGCAAATCAGAGCTATACCTGGCCAGGCATAAATGTGGCTGAGCCCAAGACAAGCACTCATACAGCATAGCCAAAAAAGAGACTAAGAGCTTAAAAAAGCCCTTGTGCCCATGGGCAGTGGTGTGAATCAAGGCCCCCAATAAGGCTGGTTAGTGCCAGTAAGGCTTATTAATGCGTTCAGAGCCAAGAGGTGTTGGTGAAGTGATGGTGAAAGGAACAAGGGAATTATCTCTGCTCGCTTCTTTGTGTGTTTTTATGCTGACAGGAGGGGCCACAGAAAAAGAGAGGCGATGCAAACTAGGTGTGTAGCAATAAGCCAGTTTAGAAATCAGAAAAAGATGGAGGGGACAGGTGATTAAAAATCAGAGGAAAAGGAAACAAAACCAACCTAAGATGTGCATGAACTGGAAGGAGAAAAGAAAGTATGGAGCAAAAGAGTAAGGAGGAAAATTGTGGTTCCCATAAGAATAATGCAGTTATAGAATAATAAGACTTTTATGGAAATAAGGGAAAAAGCTCAAGTATATTTTAGTGGCAGCTGGAGCTTTGCCCTTATGGCTGTGCCAAAAAGGGAAAAGAAGATCTTACTAAGTCATTATATTTTGTCTCTTTGTTCTCTCCTTCAAGTTGCCTTCATTTTTACTGTTACATCTTATTCTGCTTTGATGAAAGTATCTCTACTTGCCATGGGTGTCTGTAGGATTTCCTATGAAGATGGGTATTTTTCCATTTGTTTCTACTTTCTGTTTTCCAACTTCTGTCTGTGCCCTGGCCTGTGCCAAGAATTTTCTATCAGCAAAGTAGAACCAGGTCCATAGCTGACTGCATTTTGCTCCCTTTACTTAGGTATGTATTTGGTTCACTGTTAACTTCATTAGGAAGGGGCTACTGACTTACAGCAAATCAGAATTTGAATTTGCAGTAATGCGAGTGAAGTTTTATACCAGGAGAGCTTGGATCAGATCATCATTAGTTGTGTCTAGTGTTTTTTCAACTCATATCAAAAATGCTTCTTTCACCTTAATGATACCACTTGCAATTTCATGCATCTTCAGCCCTTCCATTATCAGTTCTTCTGACATTTTTCTGTCAACTCAGATTTTCTTGCTGTCATTTTCCTCTTGCTTCCTAATCACAGATTTAGGCACAGTTCTCATTGTCCTTGTCAACCTTGGGACTGATGAGCAATTTCACAAAATGAGAATCAAATGCAATATCATTTTATACTTCCACATTCAGAAGTATGTTTTAAGATAAATGTCAATGCTTATTACTTTGTTGTGTTAAAATATCCAACAGCCCTTTAATATTTCACAGTTTTACTTTTTTCATGGTATAAATTCAATTAATCAACAGAATATAGGGAAAAAGTAGAAAACTTAGCAAGTCTTTTACAACAGTCCTAGCTCTGATTCTTTTTGCACTGGGTTTCACACCCTGCTTTCAAAATAACTGAACCACAGCATGAATGAAAATGTTACTTACCAGGACAAGTGAAGTGAAAATACAAAACAGAATTAAAAATATTTCAATGGAACATACATTTTATTCAATGGTTGCTTAGTTATTTTGTGGACAGCAACTTCTGACTATATTTGGAAAGAGATAGCTATCTGTGAATTAATCAGAATCAATTCAACTATAGTTGAATTAAGTGTAGTTTACCCTTCTGCTTATAAATCTGACTCATAATCCAATTTACTTTCACTTTTATATTTAAATTCATGCATGATCTGACAGATTTGATAATCTCAGTTACCACAATTAATTTCTCCTTTCAGAAAATAATGCATGAACCATCAAATTTATGGAACTGACCTAAATAGTTTAAATCAAGTCTAATGTAGAGGTTGTCAGGAAAAACCATATCTTTATTTTTAAACTGGCATGTAGAAGGTGTGTTACTATTTCTGGTATGTGATAACAAGATCAGACAGGACATAATCCTTTAGTGTGGAAACAGGAGGCCCATACTCAAGTTACTTTAATTTTATTAAGAGGAAATTATTTATTATTTGAAATTATTAAATATTGAGTGTTGAGCAGGGAATTTGCCAAATTAATTGAATTAGTGCATGTATTCATTTGTATTATTTGATTATGTCAACTAGGAACAAGCAGACTCCTGCGAATAATTTGATTCTTCTGTATTTTTGCTTCAACCAACAATGGAAATAGTTTATGTTTCCCATTTGACATATCAAATTCCATCGATATTTCAAGAATCTTTTCATCCTGAGCCCCATTTTACAAGAACCTTTATTCACCAATATGACCTTCTTCAGAAGGTTTTCTACTGGCACTCAGTACCAATTATTTGGTGACTCCTGAGCACAAACATGCCTCGGGCAGATGGATCAAAAGTCCATTGTCCCTTGAGACAGGGACTGTCCTGGATCATTTAGGAGCGCTTTCAAGAGTCTCATTTGCACAAATAGTCTTCCAACCATGTCCCAGATTTATTTCACAGTGGCCTTGAGCCTGGGGCCTCTGCAGTCTGGGGTGCCAGGAGACGGGGTGGGAGCCACAGCCACCAGCAGCAGTGGTCAATGCTCCCAGTTTGCTTCAGGCGAGATCAGCTGGGTTAGTGTAAACAGTTTAAATGCATTTTCTCTTCGCTGAGGTAGAGCCTGTGAACTTTTCCACCTGCAGATTACTGGCTGTAGCAACCTCTGACAGGGAGGCATTGCCTCACAGTGAGGGTTAGTGAGGGTCAGATCCCTCTTTTTCTGCCAAAGAGGGGTCTAAATATTAAGTTTGGTAGTGAACAAGTGAATCCAGGTTGGTGCAGTGCACTTGTGAAAACTTCTGGATAGGATGGAATGGCTCTCCTAATCCTTGTACCTTAAATTGTCCTAGGGTTACAGAGTCTGCCATGAGGGATTTTGACATTTTGACATGCAGATTCAGAGATTATAAAATACAGGAAGCTCAACACAGTCTCAAAATTACTGCAGGTAAAGATAAACCATAATCAGCATTTAATCCACCAATTTTGATA
Organism: Edolisoma coerulescens; assembly: GCA_013397115.1. NCBI lineage: Eukaryota > Metazoa > Chordata > Aves > Passeriformes > Campephagidae > Edolisoma > Edolisoma coerulescens. The sequence goes on from VWZW01006289.1 coordinate 6,393,330, forward strand.
AAACTTTGAAAATAGAATTGCCATTCTATCTTGCCTTTAGTCCTTTCTCAGCAAACAGTAGGGGTATTCTTTTCCCTTGCCCTTTGTGGGGTAATAAGAAAGAGATGTTAGCTATCTCCTTTCTTTGGGAAAGTCAATGGCGAAAAAACATCAAAAGCTTCTGAGAACATGCCACCTCAGACTTGAATTGCAGTGTGACAATTTCTTATCTGGAAAAACCCTTTTTGAATTTTCTGAATATAGACATGAAAGCTATTACAGGAGGATGGGGGGAAGTCATGAGAAAGCAATAGAGACAAACTGATTTGAAGGTTTTCTTAAGACCCATTTTTCCTGTGAAGTTTCCATGCCTTTCCTTTCCCATAGGAAACGTATTAGTGGTATCAATGGAGAGAGTAGTATTTGAGGTGAAGCTGTTTTACTACTTTAAAAACATAACCACCACCAAACAGGCTAGAGATCTATTCAGAATAGTTTCAGGGGAAAAAAAAACCAGGAGTAAAAATTCAGGAGCTCTACTACTACAGAGCTTGTAGGGAGCCTTAGAAGTTTCTGGTGTTAATTGGTCAATGTGTTGTTGTTTTATGCCAAAACCCATAATATAATGTGCTGATTTGTTGGAATTTGGATGTGACAGGAAACATTTCTTTGTTAAAATCCTTGGCTCAGAAAGGACAGCACATGGTGTCGGAGATAAAAGAGGATTTTAAAAAGTGCCCACCAGTAGTAGAAGGCACAGGTAGGCAGGTGGAAGTAGCCCTATTTCTCATAATAGCTAATTCTGAAGCAGCAATTTTTTTTCAGTTTTTAGCTATCCCAGAAAGAGGAGGCTGACTATGAAACTATATCGCAGAAATCTGTGGAGTATTGTGTTCCATCTGAAAACATATGAATACATACAGAGAAAGATGAGTTTTAGCAGAGATTGTGTGAAGAGAGAAAAACATAGAGGAGTTTCTGACTAAGACTGAAGAGCTAGGCTTGCAATTTTGAGTACCTGTACCTTGAATAAGAGAACAGATCTTGAAAAGAGGAGACACAGAATTAAGCAATGATTAAAGCAAATAGAATTTACCAATCAAAACAAGCAACGTAATACAAGCCTTTAATTTGTGGACGGTTTGCAGTCTGGACATGACAGAAAATCCAAAACATTAAAGGAATGGAGGGTTTAGCTAGAAAGGCATGAAAACCTCAAAGAGAGACTTCACAAATAAATACCACAAGAGCAGCACAAGCTGAAAGCAAATGGGACATTTCTTATTCCTAACTGCAATACAGGAGACCAATTAATGAGCTGTCAGAAACAGTTACTTCCCAGCTGAAGGAAAAGCCATAGGTAGCAGAAGGTAAGGAAGTGAAATTAAAGACTTAGGGAAGGAGGATTGCCCCACTAAGTGAATTTTTTTTCTGGATTTATGGGTAAAGGAATTCTCAAAGACACAGATTTTAACAGTACAAGGGAAACTTAATATGCCATCCTGTATAAAAAAGAGATGATCCCTTAGCCTATGCCTGAGTTTGTTATGACCAAGATATCACACAAGACCTCTAATGTTTTTGTACAGCAGCATTTTTTCTTCTTTTGTTTGTTTGTTTTTGTGGGGCTTTTTGTTTTGATTTTGGTTTTGGTTTGTTTTGTTTGGGGTTTTTTTGGCAATAAAGCAGGTCAAGGCCTTTGACCCTAAGTTGGTTTGATACAGATTTGTGGTCTTTGCCATATGCTTGGGAGTCAGTGGATAATTGCTGAAGTTGGGATAGGAGTGTTCCCGCTTCGACAAGTACAAAGCCCAAGGAAGCGGCATGGGCGTGGGCAGGAGGAAATACAAATCAAGGCCAGTAGATGAGCAAGGTCATTGCAAGGGAAGCTCTCACAGCTCTCACATTTATGGCTACTTCAATGTGTAGGAAATGGCATAAGGTCTTTGTGAAGACAGACCTTCTTAGAGTTATTTTCTTTTGCAGGATTAGTGGTATATACCTTTAATGCTTATTTCAAGGTGTTTTGCAAACAAATGTTTTAATCAGGAATAGGGTTTTATAACTAGTGGGACAGTAAAGTCTATGAAGAATTCAAAACAGCAAAAAATATTTCTTCATGCAATCTGAAATCAAGCTTCAAACCTATGGCCACCACAGAAGGAGTCAATGCCAGGACAATACCAAGATGGGAGTGAAAGTGCATATGGGTATTGGCTACCTGGTGCTAGTCTGAATCTTCCATCCTGTATTGCAGCCACAGGATGGAGTTTATACCTTTGCAAACAGGGGAGTACCTCACTGGTTTGGAGAACTTGCAGCAGTCTCAGGTCAGGAGAGGACAGACATTCCTTAGGCAGTGGCCTGTACACAGGAGGGAAGCAGGCCACATTCCTTCCAGTTACAAATGGGTTGGCGGAAACTCAGCAGGCTTCTACTGCAACCTGTTTGTGCTCAGATGAGAGCCAGTCCTGTGGTCAATCTTTTAGCAAGTCAGTGGGAGACAGAGTCATGGAGCTGAGGAGCCCAGAGGTGGCACATCTGGGGCAGATCGCTTCTGAGCAGTTACTGGTAGCAAACAAAAGCAATCAGACACAATGTTGTGGGGAGCACAGCTTGCAAGGGCTGGGGCCATATTTCAAGTTATTAACATCAAGAATGGCTTTAGTTAATAATTCAGTCCTGGTATAATTTAGAAAATGTCAGAAGTGTCCAGCAAACTTGAAAAAAAGCCCGAAATCCTGTTAGGTTGCTGGAGGAAGATGGACAGATCCAGGCAGGAAGCAGGTGTCGCGTTGCACAGAGCAGTACACAACTAGGATTTTGACCTAAAATAACAAACTGACTATCTGCATCGTAAAGGCGATCCAAACTCCAGTTCTGACTCATTGATCTCACTTCATATTTAGCATAATTGCAATGTGAGGCATTTTCAAGGGCTCTGTTTCTCATTTGGATTTTAACTTTTGAATAGAGGGTGAGGTCCCACTGTCCTCAAGGTCCCCTTGCCTTGAAGATGTAAGGCAATGGGCATGAACTGAACATATGAAAATCCTCCTAGACATCAGAAAACACTTTTTTTTTTTTTTGTGAAGGTGGTTTTATACTGGAACAGTGTTCAACAGAGAAGCTGTGGAGGCTCCATCCTTTGAGATGCTGCAAAACCATGAGGACACAGTCCTGGACAACCAGCTCTAGATGGCCTTGCTTGATTCATGACACGAGTCAGAAAGCTTGAGGTCAAGTTATAAATGGAGCACCTATCTCCAGCCCATCACTTGATCTAAGCTGGGAGTAGAGCTTTTTACACCACTGCTGTGCCATTGCTACAAGCCATGGGTTTTCTTAAGCAAGTTCTGTTCAAACTCCAGATAATTATGTTATTGCTGCAACTAGTTTTGGGTTTTTTTCAAAATTATGATTCAAACATTTTTTAACCCACATATGTGTTTTTCTGAAATTACCTCAGCTCCTTCAGTTTATACACCGCAGTCAAGTGTAAAATTAAACAAAACCAGGGAGAAAATTATGCTCAAAGAAAGAAAAACAAGTCTCGAAAAATAAGTCACTGTATTGTCTTAATGCATTGTAGTCAAAGGCTTAGAAGTGGAAAATAGAAATCCCATTCCATTTTGTGAAAGCTCTTCTGCTAGCAGAGGTGAAACTAATAAGGCTGGTAAATCTTTATGATAAATATTTAATAAAACTTCATAGGTGTATGATTTACTGCATTATCATTCCTCAAAGAAAGGAAATAAGTAAGACCCTATACTTGCAAAGACCGTGCAAAGACTTTAATTGCAAACCACAAACCTCCCCACTGGTCACAACTGAGTGGGTGTGAAACAGAATTTTCCTCTATTTTTCAGTTTTCTGTAACCCATACCTGGCCAGTACTCCCTAACCAAAAATGTGGAAAAATGATGAAAATTTCCCCAAATTGGAAGGGACTGAGAGGCAGTTTCTTGGCGGAGAGGACAGCTCGCTGTAAGTCATAAATCACACTGTTCCTCTCAAAGCAGTCAGAGTTCATAGACTCAGCACGGGTCCTCATTCCCATTTTAATAGATATTCGCCATGCACGAGAACATCATTTGTCTAGATAACATCATTTTATTCATTTGATGTGTATATAAACCTGTACACTTTATTGCATGTAATTAAAGAAATCAGTGAGTGTATTTATTAAAAAAACCTACACGGTTCTATATCTCTAAGTAAAGATGTTAGAAGTTTCTGTTTTAAGCTTCATTAGGATTTTTATGAAACAGAAAAGTGCTTCTGGCATTGTATGGTTCTGTAGAAAATCTTTGATATGCATGTTAGCATCAATTTATGGGTAGGTTTAGGTGCCTGTGTAATTAAAGGGATATTTCATATGCTCTTCTGGAGGGGAGAGTCTATTTAAAAGACTAACAGGGAATTTTGAATGGAGTAAAAGATAATTTGGTACCTTTGCAAGACAGTGTATCTAAAAGAGACAGCTCTCCATAGTGATTAAGCACATGAAATTGCCAAAAGTGCAGTGATTCATTGTACTGCCTTTTCCCCCCCCATCATGAATTTCCATGGATTGATTTATTGATGGTTTTAAGCCCATTAATTAAGATATTTGAAAACTGATGCCTTGTGTATATTCACATAGTATGTCTTAAGTAGGACTGAACTCCCACAAAAAAAAATCATCCTCTAGTTACTTCCCAGCAAGATAAGGTTTATCACAATCCTAAACAGTCACAATGCTATGGAGAAAGTAAAAATTACTATAGAAAAAAAAAATACAAACCAACAGCCACTTATTTCTTTTTTCTATCACAGTGTTGATGGGGAACAAGATTCTATTCTGCTACAACCTCGAGATACAGTGAGAGAAAAATATGGGAACTATAAAAATAATGCCAAGTGACATTTTCTCCCAAATTCCACAATAAATATACTGGTTGTGCAGTAAATATACTGGTTGTGGAACAGCTGGGTGGGGCAAGGACATGTACAGGAGTCATCTGCTGTTATAGAAAAGTCTATTTTTGTCCTATAGAATGGAGAAATTCTTCAAGAATAGTTCATCTATGTGAAAATACAGAAAGGCCTACCAAGCAAGATATGTACATCCTAAAATGATCAGCTAAATAAATTCAGCCCTATGGAGTCTACAGCACAGAATGGCACAGGGCATGAGTGAGCAGTAAGTAATTTCCTTGTGTTTATCTGGCAGTGTCACCACCCCTATCCTGTTCCAGACAGTTTTGCACATCATGTTGGCACAAAGAAGGAAACAGAAAAGATGTAAAAGAAATCTTCCCAAAACTTTTCCTGGTTTAAGATGTTGGCGACCAAGGCCTAGGTTTTTATGAGAATACCAGATTAATTGGACTCACAACTGCTCTTTTCCCCTTTTCCTGGAGTTTGTTAGAAAATGTGTTCCCTTTGCTAATGCATAGATTTTGTTTCAGCTGTTAAAACCCACATTCTAAGCTTAAAAATAAATATCAATCTATGCTGGCGTTTGTGACAAGGCAGTGGTTTTGGAACAATGATACACAGAGTTTCTTTTAGCATTGAAGCAAACCTTCCCCAAGAATTATGATGAAGTGGAGGGCTGCATTCAGCAGCAGGGAGTCACTAATGACCATTTCTGTCCTCACCAGTAAATAGCACAGCAGTTAATGGAAATTACTTTTGAGTATTTCTCAAGACAGCTGAATGAAGAAACCAGCCAAAGACACATTTAAATCTCCTCTTGCTTAATTAACATGCATCTGGCAAACACATAACACTGTAAATACCATATTATCTCGGATACCGTAAAAGAAGAACAGTGAGTGGATTGATACTGATACAGATAGGGAGATAAATTAGCTTGATAGATGGACTCCTGGTGTTTGTCACTCCCAACCACCATAATTACAACTACATTTAAATACTTGGCAGTATGCAAATCACAATTTAAAGTAAATAGTTTAAAATACATGTGTCTGAAGTATTGGTTCAAACTGTATTTCAAGAGAGAGATAGAAAGAAAAAAGGAGATTTGATGCATTCTCCAAAAATCAATTTGTTTTAAAAATTTGCAAAAAATATTACTGTAGAGAAAGCAATGCGACAGTGCCTCTTTTTTTCTTTTTATTTTTTTTTTAAAGTTTCTTCTTTTTGTAAGAGTTGATTTCTAAGGCAAATCCTCAGTAGTTTCACAGAAAATTAATTCTTTACAGCCTTTTTGATTAAGCACCTGTAAAACTGAAATTTGCAAAATAACATTGCTTTTGGAAACACGGGTCTATGATTGCTTAACATAAAAAACCTTTAGATGTGACCTTCAGTGCAATGTAGAACTGCACTGATTTTCCAGTCCAACATTGCTGAAATGCCCTGGGCTTTAAGAGAATTAAGTATGCCACAGCAAAGCTGGGATGGTGCCTTTTTTGGAAGATTGTGCTGCAAGTTTTAGTCCAGGCATGTTGTGAAGAACTGAGCTGAAAACTTACCTCTGGCATGGGGCTCACAGTGGTGTGACAATTAACTGTGTGGTTGGAAGAAGTCCTGCGAAAAGGAAGGACTTGACTTGAAAAGGTGCTGGGCATTTCCAAATCACATGAAGCATTGCCTACAGATGGGTGTAGGTGCACTGACTGAGGGACTAAAACTTTGAGATGAGACTAAGCAAAATCATAGCCAACCCTGAGCAACATCGTTCAGGAGAAGGGACAGCTTCTGTAAAAGTAATTTTAAAAAGCTGTGTGCTCTTTTTGGACCAGAAAGGACATAAAAAATTGCTGGCTTCTATTTGGTGATTTTCTTTGTGTCTACCAAACTGCTTTGGATGGAGAAGTCCTTCTACCATTTATTTATGTGTTGCATCCATCAAAATGGAAAGATCTCGAGACCTTCTTTTTGTGGGGTTCAGGATATGTCTGAAGGGCATGTTGGTAGGTACAGTGTGATGACTATGATGGCTTTTGAGACCTGCCCCCAAGTCCCTGTCCAGAAATTCCAGGCAGTGCCTTCCTCTGGCTACAGATCCTACAGAAACCCCTCTGACCTCCCCTTTCTCCTGTTATTCTGTAAACACCTTGCTGTACGCACACAAACAGTGCTGCCATATAGAATGATGATCCAGTGGATGACCCCCAAGCTCCAGCGTGACTAAATAATTGTTTGGGGCACAGTGACATTGGATGAGTGCATTAACATGGATAGCTGACTGTGTCTGTGGGACTAGGAATACCATTCTCATTCTATTTTCCCATCTGCAATAACACACTTCTGATATGCTGTTTTCTTCCACCTCACACTACCTAAAATTTCCTTGTGTCCTGTGCTGGGATGCTTTTTTACCTCCTCCTCCCCAGTAGAGAAGCTAGAGGTTAAGTCATCTCCAGTCTCCAAGGCTACCTCTTCCTGTAGCTGATATCAGGACTGGTGCAGACAGGTTTTTTTTGCACAGGATTTGCAATACATTCACTTTTAGAGTATGCAGTCAAAGCCCTGACAGATGAAGTCCTTTTGGAAAAGGGAAGGCCAAGAATCATTACTCTGGGGCAGTTCGTGTAACTCTCTGACCCTTAACTGAAGACCCTGTGGCCCTTGCTTCTCCTAGCTCATTAGTGGACTTCCAGATTCACACAAGAGTTTGGATTTCAAAAGAGCCAGGTGCTGAGAACTTTGCAGGCCAGTAATCTTTGAGCTTCCAGGCTTCTGGCTCTCCATCATTTTGTTGGAAGGTNAGGGCGCAGGGGGCCCCGGCCCGGCCCGGCGGGGCCCGGCCCGGCCTCCGCCACCCCTCAAGCGAGACCGGAAACCAAAAGCTCCTCTTCCCGCGGCTGTGCGGGCTTTGATATGCGAAATCACGAGAAGCGATTGGCTTACAAGTCTCTCTATCAACTCAAGGTTTTTTTCAACTCACTACAGTGCATTAACATGGATAGCTGACTGTGTCTGTGGGACTAGGAATACCATTCTCATTCTATTTTCCCATCTGCAATAACACACTTCTGATATGCTGTTTTCTTCCACCTCACACTACCTAAAATTTCCTTGTGTCCTGTGCTGGGATGCTTTTTTACCTCCTCCTCCCCAGTAGAGAAGCTAGAGGTTAAGTCATCTCCAGTCTCCAAGGCTACCTCTTCCTGTAGCTGATATCAGGACTGGTGCAGACAGGTTTTTTTTGCACAGGATTTGCAATACATTCACTTTTAGAGTATGCAGTCAAAGCCCTGACAGATGAAGTCCTTTTGGAAAAGGGAAGGCCAAGAATCATTACTCTGGGGCAGTTCGTGTAACTCTCTGACCCTTAACTGAAGACCCTGTGGCCCTTGCTTCTCCTAGCTCATTAGTGGACTTCCAGATTCACACAAGAGTTTGGATTTCAAAAGAGCCAGGTGCTGAGAACTTTGCAGGCCAGTAATCTTTGAGCTTCCAGGCTTCTGGCTCTCCATCATTTTGTTGGAAGGTGTTCAAGGCTCTTTGACAGCTGCCTGACCAGCATGCTATAGGTGAGGTGGGAATGCAAGATCTTACAGAGGTCCTCTTCATGCAGCCTTCCAGGGAGTCTTCAGAGATAACAAGCTAACTAACAAAAGGTAAATACTTAGCTCCCTGTAGGAAGATCAAGACAATTGTACTGGGTTGACCCTGGCTGGATTCCAGGCACCAAAGCCTCCCTCTCACTCCTCCACAGCTGAACAGGGGAGAGAAAATATAAGGAAGGTTTCATGAGTTGAGATAAGGAGTGTGAGAGATCACTCACCAAATACCATCATCACAGGTAAAAAAGGTTCAAATTAGAGATATTAAATGAGTTTGTTACTAACAAAATCAGAGCAGGATAATGAGAAGGAAAATAAATCCTTAAAAATACCTTCCCCCCACCCCTCTCTTCCTCCCTCCCTCCCTCCCTCCCTCCCAGCTATACCTCCTTTCCTGGCACTGCATGGGGACAGGGAATGGGGATTATGGTCAGGTCATTGCATGTTGTTTCTCTCACTGCTCAGGGCAAGGAGTTCTTCCCCTGCTCTAACGTGGCATCCCTCCCATGGGAGAGTTCTCCACGAACTTCTCCAATGTGAGTCCATCTCACGAGCAACAGCTCTCTGCAAACTGCTGCAACCTGGATCACTCTTTCATGGACTGTGGGTGGATCTCTGCATCCCCATGGATCTCTGAGGGAGGCAGGGGCAAAGCTGCTTCACCATGGTCTTCACCATGGGCTGCAGATGATTCTCAGCTACGGTGCCTGGAGCACCTCCTCCCCCTCCTTCTCCATTGACCTTGGTGTCTCACATGTTCTCACCCCATTGTTCTCTTGCCACAATTACAATTGTGCAATATCTTTTTTTTTCCTTCTTAAAAATGTTGTCACAGAGGTATTACCACCATTTCTCGTTGGCCCTGCCTTGACCAGCAGCACTTCCACCTTTGGGACTGCCAGAGATTGGCTCTATTGGACATGGAGGAAGCTTCTGGCAGCTTCTCACAGAAGCCACCTCTATAAGAGCCCCCACTACCAAAGCTTGGCCATGCGAACCCAATGCAACAATAAAAATCAGCTCCTGTCTAAAATACAGTTACACAGATGTGCTCCTTTAGATCACCTCACTTAAGGAAGCAGTGAAGCAGAAGTGACCAGAGTGTTGGTAGCATGGGAACTATCCCTGTGCCATCATCACCACAGGGCTTAGCTGCATCATCCCACTGCTAGAAAAGCACATTTCTGACAGACCTCTTTGCCTTTCCTCAATTAAGTGGAATAAGTCTACCACCTCCTCCTGCACTGAGAGTGCATCATTGTTGCAGCGGAATTCTGAGTTGAGCCAAGACAGAGATCAGAATTTCTATCTATAAACAATGGATTGACACTGTTTTCAGGGTTTCTTTTGTTCCTGGTTTATTTAAAAGTCTAATTAGCATTGTTTTTAACTCTGAGGTTTTTCATCATGTTCCTGTTTCTTCATTTAATATATTTCCTATAACTCTTACTTTCTAATTTATATTATTTATATTCATTTCATTCTGGTCACAGAGAAATGTGTCTCACTTAAAGGCTTTCACTAAGTAAATGCTTATTTCATAAATATTAAACAGAGGAATGAAGAGTATTCTCATCAAAAGCTTATTATGAGCACTATGTTGAGAGTTTACCCCATGTTTATACACATTTTAAAATAATGAACCACAGTCAGAACACTTCGAACATTTATGGATAACTCCCCATTTCATTTTTAAAATACATATACAGACATATATAAATTAAATATAATTTTGTACCTGCTTTTGTCCTTTATTAAATTGCTTTTTTAAGCAGTGTGGATATTTTTCCACCTTTTTAGACTGTGGATTTTGAATATAATGTGAAGTAGTTCCAGTCATGTCTCAGATGCTTCTGTTTATATTTTTTTCTCAACTGATTTGACTCATAGTTATTTTCAGCATTTCTAAGTTGGCCCTATCAAAGCACCAAGTCTAGAACATACTGGTTACACAGTTACATATCCTGTTTCCACATAAGAAATTTAAACCAGACTCTATCACTTCCACTGAGTTAGGCATCCCTAGCCTGATAATCAAGCAATTTCTGTAGTATACAATGTCCCCAGGGTCAAATACAGTTACAAGTCAGGAAATATTCACTAATAGTTTTACAAGTTCCAGGGCAGAAGTGTAGTTTTTGCTGAAAAATTTGCCACATGAAGACAAAGGATGCACAGTAATTAACTTCCCTCCCTGCATGTTATTAAATATCTTTGGAGCTCACCCTTCACACAGATTTGGTGGAAGGAAGAACATGCTCATTTTATCCATATTGTGATTTTTCTGTTGGAATGGTGGTATGTAATGATTGAAAACTTTTTGGTTTCAGGCATTCAATGACCTGGGAGTGCTGAATGATCAAGAACACCCTTCCTCTGTTGCCTTTGCTGTTTCATCCCTTAGAAGGAATATATTAGAATGTATCAAGTTTTTAAAAATTTGATTAATATGCCCCCTTCCTGCTTCAGTGAATAAGTGAAATATGTGCTCATAAGGAAGCAGTCTGAATATCTCTCACCTGCTGCCCATACATCAGCATATAAAGAGTCTTCATTTCTTCTGCTCTTTGGATTTATTATGTCCTCAGCATTTAGATTTTGAACTAAATAGGAGCTGATTTTATTTCTGTCTCCTTTTGCTGCCCACATACCACCAGTGGCTGTAGCTAGGCTATTCTCCTGAAGATAATTTCCTGTGCCAAGTAGACCATCCTGCTTGGTTGCCTGTGCACATACAAGGGAAAACGATGTTCCACAAACCCCAAACCTTCTCCTTTCCCATATATTAAAATATGTTAAAATATGAGACAGTGCTGGTTTGCCCAAAAGTCATAAATACAAAGAATGTTGGCATATATGTATGTTATTTCTACTAATCTGTGTAAATGTGTGACTTTAGATATGCGTTTCTTGTGCTTCCCTAATATATGTTATAGAGTCACAGAATTATAGAATGGCCTGGGTTGGAAAGAACCTTAAATGTCATCTAGGTCCAACCCCCTGCCATGGGCAGGGACACCTTTCACTAGACCAGGTTGCTCAGAGCTCCATTCAACCTGGCCTGGAACACTTCCAGAGATGTTCCATTCACAGCATCTCTGGGCAACCTGTTCCAGTGTCTCACCACTCTCACAGTAAGGAATTTTTTCCTAATATCTAATCTAAAGTTACTCTCTTTCAATTTGAAGCCATTCCCCCTTGTCCTGTCACTACATGCCATTGTAAAAGTCCCCCTCCATCTTTCTTGTAGGCTTCCTTCAGGTACTGGAATCTCTCCATATAATTTATGTATCCAAGAAACAGGGGGATACTTGTATGCAAAATGTGCAAATTGAGCTTCTAGAACCCAGTGAACTGAGCAAAAGGGGCACATATTTAAGACAGTAAACACTACGTGGTGAATACATTTAAGATACTAAGCTCATATATTTCTTAGAAACCAGAATGTTTTATATTTAGGATTTTTTAATTAAGGTATCCTTCAAACTGTTTACAAAATGTCTTCCTAAAACCAATGAAGTCAGAGAGAATGGATAATGAAGATCAGACACACACACAGTGTTCCTCTATGTTGAGAAAATGTTAAGCTAAAACTAATTTAATTCACAATAGCATACTGTCTCTGTTCATGAAAACACTGTAATCATTTGGAATTTTTGTATTTCTTCATAAAATAAAGATCCTTGTGAAATTCCAATTACTTAATGCTTGAAAGATTTTCATAGCCCAGCTCAGATAGATTAACATTGATGATTTATAAAATATTAAGCGATAGTAGTAAAATTATGTAAGATCTTGCAGTCTGGGGGCTTTCTTTTGGGACATTATTTTAAAATGTGTATAAGCACAGTAAACCCTTAACAGTACTTAAAATGAGTTTTTGGTGGCAATTTTACAATATATTTCAATCTTAATATTTATGAAATATGCATTTACTCCATAAAATAAGCCTCTAGGAAAAGCAGTGTGGTGCAGTGGCCAGGATGCAGACCTATGAGTCAGAAGTTTGCATTCTATTTCTGGATGTGCCAGAAGGCTTTTCCTATAATTATCAGCATCTATATTTGTCTCTTTTTTTCTCACTCTCTTTTGTCATATATTTGGAAACTCACAAGAAAGACAAGAAATTATTTTAGAGAGAGGGTGTCACCATGCATTTTGGGTTGTATGCTGACACTTGGAGAAAGTAGCACAAGTTACCTCAGTACTTTCAGATCTTGAAATATTATTCCTTTTTGAATCCTGTTCATTCAACTATATCTGCACAGAATAACTGTATCAGTGAAGACACCCACCACACTGGCTAGAGATAAATATTTATGAAGATATTTAGCCAAAATATAGAAAATTCCCAATTTTACTCATGCAGTTCTTCTGCTGCTTCACTGTTTTGGACAAAATCAAGCAATTAACAAAGCAACCAGATTTCAGATGAAATTTTTCTTAAACCTGCAAGGCAAGTACTGGGATTTGGGGTTTCCTGCAGGCTCCTTTACCTTCAGCAACTACTTCATGCCTTAAAAATTTTTATGCCACAAACATTCCCGGAACTGAGGGTGCAGTATTTCATGTGGGAATCTAAGAAAATATTCTATTCCTAAGTCTCATATTATTAAAGAATGTTTTCACCACTAGTTTAGAGAGGGAGAAATTTGCGTCTATTCTTATTCAGGATAGAATGAACTGCTGAAAACTCCAATGAATTCAATTAAATTCTATTTGGGATTTTTAAAAGGTAGAATTCACTCACCATAAAGGAAGTTATATGATTATGATTTTTAAATGGAATATCTGGTGGCATGGGAATAAAAATCAAAACATCAGCTAAAAGCAATAAACTGCATGGTGCTAAACTGAATGAAATATAAAAATTTCTATGACATTACAACAATGAAATATCTTTCCAATGATGCCAACACAACAAGAACAACATTATAATCGCTCTTGCATCAAATAACACAATTTATTGAGGCAATTTGTCTTCAATCTGTGTTGTATGAATAATATATCAATGAAAAGATGGGCATAGGCAGCGTAGCTTTAGCTGTATTTTGGAAATTTCAAACATCTTTATTAGGAGAGAGGAACCACAAAGGAATAATTTACTGTGAAGCATTTGAATAGGCTGATTTACCTTTGGTACCCTAACCATCATAAGCAGCACAATTTTGAAGATATTAGTACCAAAATCAAATTTAGTTACATAGAGTAGAGCATAGAAAAGAATACCAGAGCCAATTTACATAATCTGTCAGGATTTTATTTCACTTAATTACCAGTTCTCAAGTATTCATACTAGAAGTAGGCTTTCCAAGGTAAAATGTTAGATTTACCACCTGCTTTTCACATGACTAGGTTTTCTTTTCAGTTTTTAATTGTAATTTTGATGGGCAACTGGACTTGATGTCTGCCATCCAATTTGAAATTAACACATGCTCCATTTATATTCAAGGTACTACTCAAGTTGCTGGACCTAATTCTTCCCCTGGAAATCCGTAGTGATGCTATTATACTGATCTTGATTGTTCCTGAATACTTTTCTTTCTTGAAAATACATACACATCTGTTCTTATCAGCCCATTTTATTCTTGTTTAGACTCTTTTGGAAAATGATTTTGTTTATCACTAATATAGCAACTCTGTTCAAAAGCAGATTTCTGATTTGGACTGTGTTTTCTTCCACACTCTGAGTCTACTCTACGTTTCATTTCTTGTATTAAAATAAGTTATCATTCTTTGCTGTGGCTCTACCCACCTCCACAAAGATCCCAAATTCTTGTTTGGACCTTTCCCTTTTTGCTCCTGCAGTTGTAAGTACCCTAAACACACTGTGTTCCTTAGTTGCTCCACTGTTTTATAATCTCTGCGTCTGTTTTTCTGTTTCCAGGTACCAAGTGTAGTTCTCCAGTGGTAGACACTGAACATTTTCTGTGGAAGCTCATGGGAAGAGCAAGAGTCAGGCTTCTCGTAGGATTCTGCACAGATGCCAAGCCCCAGCACTAAATGGGGCTTTGTCAAGTATGTCCATCTTCCTGACTGAGGGTACACAGTACTTACAACACAAGGGTTGGAGTCAGTCTCTTCCTGAGTCAGTCTTGTGTTCCTCCACAGTAGGTCCCAGGTTTTAATTTCTGGACATATTTACACAGTTCACTCCGTTATGGCAGCTGATCCACTGCATCCTTTTGGCCCATTCTGACTTACTATTTGTAGGCTTAGAGTGCAGCTTCTTTTCTTCCTTCCTTTGTAGACGTGTGAGAAGGCCTCCTGTTTCTCCTGCTGATCTACCTCTACTCAGCGATTGCTGCAGTGAGCAGGTAACGCCTTCCAACGAGACACTTGGCTTCTGCACCCATGTTTTGCTGTTCTTTTTATATTTACTGTTTTGTGGATGAAAGAGCTTTAACTTCCTTTACCTTTCATCACATAATCTGCTTCATTTTCTCATATCTAGTAAGAAATGTCTATACTCTCATTAGTAGTGATGACATAAGAGATTGTCAACTTCCTACTGAATTGTATGAAAACATTTTGATGCAATTATTACAACCATTCCCTGAAACTCTGTGCCACCAAGCAGGGATCTGAATTTCTTTCTAAGGCTTTTGAAGTTCTGTTTTTAAAAATATTCAGCAGAGCTTTTATAAGGGCAATTCACTCTGGGTATGCCAGACACTGGAGCATTTAAAACAATATTCTTTAGCAGAACATCAGAAGAACTCCTAACAAATCATATTGTGGTCCATTATTTGTCACTACCTCACTTGGTACGCCGTATTTAGCAGATATTGATTTTACATGTGAGAAGCTATTGCAACAGCACAGCAGGAGCACTCAGAGTGCTATTTCTGGATAAAGAAAAAAGTAATTTCAAAACAATGTGTAATATTTTCCAGTGTAAGCAAATAAATTAATGCCATCCCTTTACACAGATCTGAAGTTTCCTTTAATAAGCCTGAATTACAAGCAGAATTTCCATCTTCAGTGTCCTCCTCTCTTGAGTCATTTATCATTACATGCTGTTGAGGTTTTTAACTGTTCCATAGCACTTCAACTTGTTTATTTTATGACATTTTTATTGTTTTCTGGGAAATTTAGTTTTTGCCATGAAAGTCTCATATTTCTTCCCTTCTCTCTTTTTTTTCTCTTTAACTTTTGGATGCCACTCTTCTCAGCCTCTTACAGTGCAAATTCTTTCAGGAACACATGGTATGTGTGAATGCAAATTGTTATCATGCAATGGGTTTCAGTGTAGACATGCTCATTCTCTGAAAATAACCCATGCTTGGCAGCGCAAGAGTTAAGAAGCCCGTTTCTCTGTTTACAGCAGCATTTAAAATTTGTATTTAAAAGAAAAAATATTTGCAGCAAGGGATGAATTAACATTTAAAGGTAATTACTTAGTTGTATTTTAGAGTAACCTTGATAATGAAGAGATGCCACAATAAATTACATTTATTTTTAAAAAGAGTCAAACTACTCTTCATAGGGCAATAATGGATGCCTTTAATGACAAGTCATATAACATATGCATTCACAAATGAATATTCATACTGCAAGTGTTCACAGATACTGCTAATATTTCACTTATTCTATGAGGGAGCAAAGTAATCATGTACCACATCTAGTGAATAATCAAAAAGCAAGTAGATCAGAGACAACTCAGGGGATGAAACTTTTTCAGATAAATCATTTGTTAAACAATTACAGCTAATGAGCATATTCATAAAAATCATTCTATTCATTGATAATACATCAAGTGACTAAAAGTCTCTGTTTGATGGCTACATTATTTGCTATGAATAGATCATCTGTCTTCAACTGTAAAGCTTTAATTTTTCTTTTAAACTGTGAACAAATATGGCTGAAATTATCTCTGAAATTTGGAAAAACTGACGGGTTTTTTCCTTTTTTGTGCCAACAGGTTTCCTACTTGACTTTGAACAAATCATTTATAGTCAGAGCCTGCTGTACTGCTTCACAATGACTAAGATATCAGCACTATTTTGACACTATTTTTGGTTTGAAAGGAGTCCAGAGGTGTGAGATGTCCCTCTGTTCGCTGTGCAGGAAGGTGGGCTTGAGCTTCTTTCAGAAGAAACCTCTTTTTGAGCATGGCCAGTGCCAACTGCTTGCTAGTGCAGCTTTCAGACTTGCAGCATATCCCAGCCCTGCACCCTTCTTGGAGAGCCAGCTGACAAGGGCTAGATTACAAATCAGCAGTTAAGTAGTGTGGGGGCTCAGCAGGTTGGGGCTCCGGTTTGTGTCCTGGCCCCAAATTAAGATAGTAGCATTGGTGTGTCCTTAAATCCCAGTTTCAGCTGGAAGATGCATCCTGCTGCCTTGAACTCACTTTACAGAATCATGTTCTTGTCCTCAGTTTCATCTGGTTTCTCTGAGGTGCCAGATAGAGAGCCATCCTAAGAGCTGAAAGCCACATCCTTCCCAGCTCCAGTGCTGCTAGCCTGTCTGCCACTTGCATTGAAACATCCCTGTAAGCCATTCCTTTGCACAGCAAATTAGTGGCGGACTGGGTGTAGCTAACTTGTTTGGAGCCCTGAGTCCTGTGTGCATGAGGGAATAACAATAGGCAAGACTAGCAGGAGAGCAGGGCCATCTGGGCACACACACAGAGCCTTGGACTGAGAATCTCGGGTTGAGGAGAAATTAAATAATTAAATTCTCTGCCCTTGGGAGTGGGATTCTCTCTCCTCCTGTGTGGAAATGATTTCCAGCTGGGGGTCACTGCCTTCTTCAGATCCTACTGTAGCCTGGTTTGCAGATTTGCTGCATATTTGGTATGGCAGGCGAACTGGTGGTTGTTGATTTTGACCATCTGCAGAGCTAGCTAATAGATATCAGCCTCTGTGAGAAGAATGGGATGTTTAGTACAGGGTTGAAATCAGGAAGTGTAAAAAAGGTGAGAGTTTAGAAGTCGAAATAAGCTCATCTGAACTGGAAACAACATACAAAGAACACAGGGCACTTGAGCCACTGTGATTGGATACACCATGGGTTGCAGAATCCAGAAAGAACTGACACACGTGTTTGAAAGGTTCCTAGCAAGGAGTTTGAACAGAACTATTGTGTGTTTGGACCATATGAAAAAATGGCAACAAGCACAATAAAAATATTTGAGATGTGTGTGGTGGGGGCATGGGCATTATAATGGGTCCATGTGTTTGGCCTCCTAGGCATGGTATGTCTTTGCAGAAATGTTTGTGGGGAAAATAGCTAAAGCATAAAGTAAGTGAAAATGTGATAAAATATGACTTGATTCTGCTGACAATGTCTCACCTATACTGACTTCACACCCTTCTTTGTTAGGGAATTGATTTTACAGATAAGAGCTACTGCATTTTCTTTGTCTTTTCTCCACTCTGATGTCATGTAGGAAGCTATTAGTTTAACTGTAGAAGATGCAATTTTTATAGAAGAATTATAAGATTAGTAAGGAAAAAAACAGAGAGGGAGCTCTAGAATGTGCTGAAAGAGCATCTATCTGGCTGTAGAGTGATTACTCCTCAAAGATCAGTCTTGAGGCAGAACTCATTAAATATTTTTATTAATGACCTTGACACCAAAAAATGGCAGTGTGCTAAATGTGATAACAAGCAGTTGTAAGGCATTGACAATATTCAAGAAGAATTAGAATATAATTCAGGATACACTTGAGAATATCACTGACAACCGGAGTGGCACAAATAGGGTTCAGTACTGTAGCTGGAAGTGGGTTTAGCAATGAATAAGACAAATTTCATCAATAAATTTGGACCATGTCAACTCTTAAAAATTGATGAGGATAAAGCAACAGGAAGTTTCAGTCCATTATGGGAATATATGAGACATCAGTCTGACATAAACAGCCTTAAAAATGTATGTGGAAGCTTAAGATGTAGCATCTCCAGTACAGAAAAGAACATATTAGTGCTAATGTCTAGGGCCAAGTCTGCAATATTTTGTTCTATTCTGGATGATTATGTTTAATGAAGATGAATCCAGACTCAAACAGGTGCAGAGCAGGAGAATTAAAATGAGTGGGTAATGGAAAACTTTACCTGGAGGAGGGGGATTAGAAGAGCAGAATTTATTTTGTTTAGACCGTATCTTATTTAGTTGAGTAAAAATGAAAGAGAGGACATGCTTGCTCTCCATAAGTAAATCAGCTAACATGGTATGTGGAATATTGGCACAAAGGAAAAGGTTATAAACTTATAAATTGTATCTGCCTAAGTTTGGTCTGGGAGTTAAAGGAGATCTGGAGAAGAAAATATTTGATTTTTGTCCGCAATTTCTTCTGGTTTAGGAAGCAGCTTCCTACACTAAAAAGAATGTCATCTGGGCTGAAAGATCCCATTGCTTTGTTCTGTGGGAAGACACTAGATATAAAATCCTGCAGGACACATAGTTTGGAACTGATGAACATCAAGATATATACTGGGAAGGCAAGGACTTCTCACAAGGCTTTAGGAGGGATATTTCTGTGAGGTGCTGGCACCTGTATACAGATAACAACACATGGAGGGTCATATCCTGGAATATGGAGAAAAACTGAGACGAGGTTGAGGAGCCTGGTTGTGTGCAACGAGGATGTCAATGAGCAATCTGAAGAAAGAAAAGGGCTATGAACTAGGAACAAGAGGGGGGAAAGAAACAGGGATTAAGAAAAAATAGACTGTGGCCAGTGTAGATCAGTTCTCTTCAGAGCCCAGAAAGGAACCAGTGATTCCTGAATCCTGTCATTCTTCTGTTGATGCAAAATATCCATGAAACCTTGAGTTTCTTCATGCTGGACTGCAGGTCTATCCCTAATACTCCCTTAAACCCAGAAATCTGGGCAGCAGTCTTCATTATCCTGTCCCAAGTGGTGACCACAGCTGTCACTACAATGCTTATGATTAAAAAGATTTATCTGGGTGATACAAAATCCCAACAAAAGCTAACAGGAGACTCACATCAGAAATTGACCCTAGAAAACCTGTAGTGACAGAGCGAATAGTTATTTCAGTTGCTCTGAATTCAGGATCCTCTGAAAAAATCCTAGAGGTTGGGGAAAATTGGACATGAGAAAAGTAACTCTCAGTTAAATCTGGTTTAATTAATAAACTGTGGAAATCATCAGTTTGTTCTTAATTGTAATTATATTTGTTTAGGAAAAAATATTTCCTACAAGACTAAAAGAGTTGGGCATTCCTTTCCTGTTTTGTTTTCAAAGCAAAAACTCGACTAAAGTTATCTAGGTATTAGTTGCACTATTTAATGTTTAGATTTCTTCAGCACTACATCGTGTTCTTAGTTTGGGGCTCCAAACCCAGTTTTAAGTAAAATATGCACAATTTTCATGGGGCAGTTAAATTCTATAGGTGACCCAAAATGAATGAAATCTGGCAAAAAATAAGGTTACCTGCAACTTAGTTCAGGATTGTGTACAAACCTGCTGCTACCTAAAATGGCCAACATTAAATATAAAAAACAGATAATTGAGGGATAAAAATATGCTGTAAAAATTCTGAACATTCAGTTTTTACTGCATTTTTATTCACTGCTTCAGAAAAATTTTGAGATGTGTAAGGAAGTTGGGTTTTTTTCCCACGGGGAAGGCAATACTAGTAGGTTGGTAAATCTTCCTAAATTTCAGCATGGCTATAAATAGCCACAGGAGAATTACTGAATATCTCCAGCAAAATGATGACAGTTTATCATATGTCAGCATCTACCTTCCTTATATTTTCTGTCTTGTAAAGAAACACAGAGGTTTTAGCCTGGTAAAACTGACAAATTACTTGATGGCCATTTGTCCATGGGCACTTTACCCAGCAAGGCAATTTGTGCAGTTAGAGGGCAGAAAGAAATTAACATTTTTGAGATCTAAAGGAATTTCGACATTTGTGCTCAGGCAGACCAGGTTCTGATATTAAGAATCAACTTTATGTATTAATTTTCCTTTGAAGTTATTTAATCCCTTTTATAATCTGACTAGGACTTGACATCTTGCATAGAGAGTGTATTTTAAAATAATTTTATTTTACTTCTATTTCTATCTTTGCTCTGTTGCCTTCCATTTTAGTAATCTTCACATACTTATGTGAGACAGTTTTAATTTTTCTAAATGATTACCTGGAGCAGAATGAGAATATCGAGTTGCCATAGGTACCCACATTACCTTTCTGTGATTAGAGAAACATTATGGATGTCCCCATTTCACATAAAAAAGGGTCTGTTATCCTTTTCTTCTTCAAATTTACCTTTATGGAGACAGATACTATTTTGATACTGCTGAACACAGAAACCACACCCTACACGTGTGTTTCTCCTGGACACTGACTCTCAAGAAATCTTGCTAGAATAGTTTTTTCAGCCTTTGATCAAAGCAAAGTAAAACTCAAAGGATCAAAGGGCAAATCAAAACTGTTGCTGCTTTTATGCACGCTGAATGGAGAGACAACAGACATCTGTCATCAGGGTTAGCACAGAAAGGAGTAAAGTGTGCTTGTAAGTGTGGGACTGAAGGATAACAGAATACCATAGGGTACCCAGGGTAGTGCTCATTCCTGAAGATTGTTACCAAAGGTGGGATATCAGTGATATCCTATGAGTGGCACAAACAGAACTCGATGCAAAATCCTGCAGATATTTTGACAAATTTATTAAATAAGGTCTTAAGTATAGAGAGGAGGGAAGAAAAAGGGTTAGGAAACCAAAAAGACTTTTGATCTGTTTTTCTTTTCGAATTTAATTTTCATGCTTCTTGTCAAAAATAGAGGTGCAGTGGCACAGCAAGCAGACATGTGAGCTCTGATTCAGGGAGTGCAGGTAATAGTAACAATATACTGTAAGGGCTAGCTCTGTGGCTTGGCAAACTAAATATAAACTTCTTGCAAAACTTAGACTTGCACTTTTCTTGCTAGCCTATATCTTCTTTAGTGTGGCCTGTGCCAAACAGATAGGATCTGTTTAGTTGCCTTCAGCCTGAAAGCTGAGTGAGAAATTGAAGAAGCTTTTTTTGAAGTAGTTTTCCCTGCTCTGCCCTGTCTTGGTCTGAGTATTTGTGCCTGTATACTAAATCCATATAGCTTGGAAATGCTGTGCAATACAGAGTTGCTTGGGTTCCTCTCTCTACTTATTTTGTTTCTTTATGGCTATAATATTCAGCAGTTTAAGATCAGGACATTAATTTTGTCATTGACATCACCAAGAGGCAAGACCGGTTCCTAAAATTTCTTATTCCTGGCACTGGGTTGTGCTGTTTTAAACCACATCTTCCTTCTACAGTTAGATGATTAAAAAGAAAAGATACCCCTTCTGCATTTAGGTCATGAGATTCAGCATAAGTACTTACAGACAATGCCAAAGGCACAGAAAATTGAATGGGAAAGGCATCTGGGGAACTGTCTTCTGCTCGCTGTCTGTGGCTCTGGTGCTCCGTGATTTGGTACAGCTGCGATTCCTATTTTCCCTGTTTCTTGTTGTGCATTATAATTCAGGGAAAAAAACTACCAAGCCAGTACTGTCCCCAAGGAAGGCCTAGGATATCTGATCACTGCTTTCTGAAAGAGATGGTGTGCCCTGTTCCCTGGTACATTCCATTGCTTGTTGCACAAAATTCTAGTTATGCAAATGTTACGAAAACAATAAGAAAAAGGATTAAAAGATTGCTGTGTATATGATGACTGATCACTATAAAAATTTATATCCTAACAAGGTCATTATTGGCAAAAACTTCAATTCTAGCAGTATTTATTTCTCAGTTAAAAAAAAAAAATCTGATGTTCAGCTCAACAGGTGCCGATTTCTACATAGTATTTAGACACATCAATTGGTGAAATCCAGTACTTCAGAAGAGAAAGAATTATAGAGACAACAGCAACAATCATGTTTTGTGTTATCATTCCTGCTGCCTAATTTTTCAACAGTGAAGGGTTTAACAAAGCCTTTTGAAAAATTAATCACTACTTCTATTCTGCACATAGATAGAATGAGTTTGGGAAAATTAAACCCTGTGAGTGTCCAACTATTTAAAGAATGATTATTGAAAAGAATGGGATGGAATAGGTAGTCATGTCAAGGGAATACCCTTATCACTACTACTTTCTTTGTAATCACATGTGGTATGGAAATGCAATTAGCCATTGTGAAGTTCTGCTTATTTTTGTTAAAATTATTCTGGTTTTCTGAGAAAATAGTACACATGAACCCCAGACTTGGATTCAAAATATAAATTTCAGGGCAATGGAGGATATTTGAGGGTAGTGATATTGAGTGAATATTTTTACTTCAATTTCTTTTTAATGGTCTCATTTTCTTGCTTTTAATATTGATCTACATTTTTATGTTATTTAACGTGAACGTAATTTCCTAATATTATATGAGAAAAAAATTTTAACTTTAATAACTTTAGAAATGTTGGGGCCTGTATTATGTTGAAGATTAGACTACAAATTTAGAAGAGATGACTTGGCTTTTCTATGGGAATAAACAGGGATGTGTTAAATAAACAGAGCATCACATGCATCTGGCTGTTTAGCACAGTGATGTTGTAAAAAGACAAAAGCTTTCAATAACTCAGTTGCTTTCAATGCTTCTTATTCGTATGAGCAAACTCTTTAGTGCATGCTATGAACCAGAAAAACCTGGAGACAGTTAAGATTAATATACCTATAGAAAGTAAGCTTTAACAAGATGTTTTATATATAAATTGCAGATTCACATGCATTCACTCTGCAACACACATTGCCGGACACCCACTGGAGTGGGACAGACTCTCAGGGTGGCTATCAGTAAAATGCCAGCAGGGGCTGTTTTTTAGCAGTCAAGGATCTGTTTCATTGTTCATCCAACACGCATGGCCAGGTCTGACTGGACGAAGCAGTAGTAATTCAGGAAGTTAGTGACAGAGATGGAAGGACTCTTCCCACCTTCCTTCAGTATTTAGCGAATCTCCTCTTGAAAAGTCCTGAACAGAAACAGAGCAAGGAGAGACAGGTGTGCTCACAGACACACATTTTATAGAACCCATCCATCTGCAAGGGCTGGACCCTAAGCATCTGCCTCAAGACATGCCTCCAGCATGTGAAAGCCTTAGAGCATTTAGCTTGACCCTTGGCTAGCTAAAAGACATACTTGAGGAAAAAAAAATTTAATCACATTTCCATCTATGCCCTCTAAGAAAGGAATTCACAAAATTAATTTCTGCTGTTTCAGAAAATAGCTCTTGAAAATAGCTTTTCAGTCCTAAAACAGTCCACAAAACAGACAGCAGATATTTTAAAACATGAGGCTCCCTATGAGATTGCACCTATTTTTCTACGTAGCCAGTAAGCTTTGCTGGATGCTACGTTTGTAAACTAAATTACTGATGCTCATGCAAGCAACTTAGTAACTTAAAGAACTGATTGAATGCATGTATGAATGAATGAATACAAATGCAGTGGTAGCATAGCTTGGTAAATTCACCTCAACACTTCAACTCTATTTTTTTCTTGTTAGGCTGCATGCTTTTGAGAAAACTACATGACAAGCCAATGCTGGATTAGGCATCTTCAGCTGAAGACCCCTGCACCTTCATTCTCTAAGGTGAAAGGAGAAAGAAAATCAATTTCTGTAAGGAAAAAGAAATACAGATCCAGGGTGAGTTCAGACACTACCAGTGTAGTTGCAGCACCATGAAGTACTTCCCAGTTTAAGCTGTCCACATTAAATTGTAGTCTCTTGTGTTCATACAGTACAATTGCCATGTTCACTCATTCTCCAATAAACTGTGCTGTCACATCTCCATGGAAAGCCATAGGGAGCATGTTACAGTCTGAGCAGAATCCGAAGACTTTCTTCCTGCTGTCACTTCCAAGAAGTTAATGATTCATACCCAATTAATTCAAAAAGAGTGACCACTCACTTATTTTTTAATCATAAATTTTGCCACAATTTTAATTTAAGTTTTGCTCCAGGCCAGAGCTTACAAAGTTCTACCTTGGTTTGATGGGAGTTTAGCAAAGAGCTTTTTAAGACTGCTGGAGCAATGCTTGGTTTTGGATTGGAGTCTAATTTGTTGCTGAGTCACAGGTGACTAACGATGTCCAATTCTGTCTCACATATTTAGGTTTTACTCACTTGCTTTAATTTATGCAAAAATTGAAAAAAGCAGCAGACAGACAGCCCAGGCATGCTGGCGTACTTTGGTTGTGTCTCAGCACAAAACATGGAATGATGCTTTTAGCCACATGAAGGTATTTTTCTGACTATCTTTCTACAAAAGGACATAGCACACAGTTCAGGAGGACAATGTGCTGCAGTTTATTGCTGAAGTGGAAATAACACTGGAAGTTCAACAGCTAATTTAGCTTGCTACTAGTTAGGAGTAATATAAAGTTCTTGACCCCCTTTTTTTAGCAATAGCATCAACAAGGTGTTTGGGCAAAAGGATGGCCATCCCTACTGGAGAAACACATAAATGACAGATGTTACTGAGATACATCATCTTTTATCTGGGCAAGATGAGCTGTTAGGTGAAAGACATGAAATGCTGAGGCTTTGCACAGTGCTGGGCACGAGGGGCAGCTATGAGCTCCACGTAGCAATGCAATATGAACAGCAGCAGTAATACACCTCCTTTTGGCATTAGGATTTCAGGTCCAGAATGCGAAAAAGTCCAGTTATTTTCCAAGTCTAATCCTAAAGCAGAGCATCAGCAAGGCTGTCAAAAGTCCCAGTAAACTTAAGCCAATAGGGAGCATAGATAAAAAAATCTCATTCCTTATTTATATATTTATAGCTTCATATGTCTTACTGAATAAAGTAAAAGTCACATTAAGTATAAGCAACCACATTCAGTATTACTGAAATACAGAATCAAGACACTGGTAGCATACCTTCAAAGTAAACTCTAATAAGTATAGAAGTTTCAGGATAAACATCAGAGCAGGGCTGAGCCTTGCTTCACGCTGAAAAGTCATCCATCTAATGGCTGTGTCTCTGAATCAGATATTTTAATCCTCTTAGAAGACTTAAAATGATCCACTCAGAGAGTTACTCTGCCATTTCTATATTTAACTAATCGCAAAACTTTGAAGGAAACTCATTTTGTTCACAACATTCTGATCATGAAATCTCTTAATGATAGAAATTTGTCCATTTTACTGGCAACCAGGGAAAGAAGACTTCTAAAGTTTAGGGTAAGACTTTTGAAGATGGGTGATGGATTTCCCTACCTTTGAAAAATCCAAGTGACTTGATATGGATGTAGGAGAACAAAATATAAACCTGCATGTACTACTCATTCAGATATGCTTAACAGAGCAGGCTCCTACTTTTATAAGCTTTTTCATGTCCCTGATATTAACATGGAAGTCACAAATGCAGCAACAAACATAGAATAATTAGTATGGCAGCCAATTCCATTATCATCTCGCTTTGGCCCCAGAGCCAAGTGATAATTACTAGATACAAGTAGTGCTATCTTGCTCAGACTGATGGATTTTACTCAAGTGCCTGTGCACCCTTTGTCATGTCTACCTTGCTTGTGAACATTTACATGGGCTTTTTTTTTTTTCTGCCAGAATAAATACATGGCAAGTAGGACAGATTCAACCTGCAATGCACAGGCAGCCTTGCAACTGTAATTTTTCTTCAGTCACTGGTGTAATAGACCAACATTCTTTAGAAACATTTTCCTGGTTATCCTGTCACCATGCAGACTTCACTACCACTTAAAATAGCAGTGTATGCCAGACTTCTGACCTACAAACCAGGACAGCGGTCCTTTGATTTTCCACCATTGATACAGTAATGTCATACTGTTATTTTTAAACACTTGGAACGTACTATGCCACCCAATCTGGTATTAGCAGACCTTGCCTAGGAGATTTCTTTTCTTCTGTTGCTCCAGTGGAGCAGTTCATGCTGCTTTTTCCTGTCTTTAGCTCAGCACTAGCATTTGAGATACAATCAGGAAAAATGTGGTTTGTTTAAAAATGTGCTTGGTTTCTAGATATTTTTTAAGTGTGATCATTAATGATTATTAGAAATAGCAGGTATCTTTACAAATATAATAGAAATAAGGTCAACTAAGCTGAAATGAAACCAATTTTCCACTATTTAAGATAGTACGATCTTATCAATGGAAACAGTATTGCATTCAAAGAAAATTGTGTAGCTTTTTTATGTCCCTCACTGAAGCCTGAAGATGCTGCAGAGATTTTACATATCAGTCTTTGAAAATCAAGTGTGTGATCATTCAAATACAGTCCCATGATGCATTCACATAATTTGACTTAAATACTCACACAGTTTCTGACTACTGATTCATAACCAGATCTGGTTAAGCTAATTTGTAGTGACTTTACCCACAGAACTTTAATACACAGCCCCCCTTACCCTTTAATTAAAGAAGCCAAACAACCTCAACACCTAAAACTAGTGTATGACTGCTAGGGCTAATGCTACTCCTGTTCAGTAAGCCTGACATCTGCCCTGTCTCTGGCACGAGCAGCACACTCAGCTTGGTTTCCTAAAGTGGCATCCTCAGACACACTGAGTCATCTCTGAACCTGTGGGTGAAGATGATAGTGATGACAGTGCTCCTGGAAACATTTCTAACTTCCTACTCAGTGAACAAACCTCCCTGTTTTGTTTGGCATGCGCTAAGTGAGGTTACACTGAACCTCAGGGGAAGAAGGCTCTGAAAGGCTGACATCTTCAGCAAAGATGTGTGTTTTTCTTGCCATCTCAGAGGGGTTTCAAAGCAACTCTGCCTTCTGGCCTTAAGTGACAGAATGACTCTCTTGCTTATTCAAAGTTAGTGCTACTGCTGAAAGAACTGCCACTGCTTAGCACTGATCTATGCTCCTGTTGGGGTCTGTGAAGGGGATTTATCAGAAAAAAGTCCAACAACCCATTATTATTCTTGGCCTGTACCAACCAGCACTCCATCAACCCCTTTATAGTGCTGGGAAAGCATGTCATAGCATATGGCAGCTGTTCAGGGGACCACCTTGCAGGAGGTGAAGATGGGATATCTGCATGGAATGGGGCAGATAGGCATCTCAGGAGAGAGAGACATGAACTGCCGAGAGAGACCTTGTTACCCTCCTACGGTCCTGTCAAACTCATCCCTTCTCATGAAATGGGTAGAAGATCTCATTAGAAGGATCCTTAAATCACAGTAGTTGTTGATCTTCCGCTCTCTTGGTGATTTTACCAAGTCCTGTACAGTGGCTTTTTCTACAGTTGCAGTAGTTCCCATCCTCCTGTCTTGAATTTTTGGTGATGCTTCTGCCTGCTGGGCTTGAGGATGGCTCTCTGATGCAGCAGTCCCAGCAGCAGCTCCAGTTCCATGCTTTAAGGCATTCTTGCCAGCAAAATCATGGATCTACTTGGCTCCCTACAGACAAAAGAGACTACAGTTTGAAAATCACTACTGTAGGTTTTATTACGACACCCATTCCACTTGCAAACATGGGATTTCTAAGTGAATCACTGGAACATGGTAAAACCTCCAGGGACTGAAAAAATCTAGGCAGGAGCTGCAGCAATTAAAAAAAAAAAAAAAATCGCATACTCTGTCATTTTCCAGTCTCTACAGTTTTTGTGACATGGCACAATACTTAAAAAATGTTTCCCTATTTTTGTAAGGACAGACAAGTCACAGCTCTCACAGCTTTTTCCTGTAACAGAGCTTCCCAATGAGCATTTTGGAATATGAATCTCTCACACCAGCTTCACCTCAGCTATGTGTGACTCAGTTGTGAATCTTAAAGGATCAGGTCCCTTTTTAGACATCTTTCCAATAAAACAATTGAACTGCATGAAAAATGCTGCAGAATTGAGGTTTAGGTCATGCGTGGCTCTACCACGTCAGTAGCTTCAGTACCCATTAGTGCATTGACAATGGTTATCCAAATACATTGATATAGAGATGTGCTCTGCTTGCTGAGACACTGAACAAAATATTTGGGGCTATGGCTCCTCTCTCTAGAGTAAGGAACTTCTCGCACTTGGTCCTATATTTAGTGCTGATGGAAGAATCACACAGAACAGTTAGCGCAAACAGACTTATATGGCAGCAATAATTAGGGTTCCTGAAGTAAGTGTTGATGCTTAATGTTCCATGGGAACTGCAGAAATGTAGGTTACTCCAGACAGAGTACTCTCTGATGTTATCTACTATTTGCAGAAAACCACTGGATGACAGAATTCCCACTTCACAAAGCAAAAGGGGCAGAGGACATTGTACTTAGACTCCCCTGAGAAAATATGACATGGGTATAAAATTTCTCACTGCTTGTGCTTTACCCACAGGGCTTAATTAGGTCTGATGAAGGTTAATAACTATGAATAGGTAAATCTCAAAGTTTACAACATCTAGATTTTATCTGAATGAGCACCTTTTACTTCAGAGGCCAATTATTCTGCTTTCCCCAACAGAGATAATTTGGGTGACCTGCTCCCAGGGCAAACAACCTAGTGAGCCCTCTGCTCAGCTTTGAAAGGGCTGTCTTCCAGAAGGCATCGGGAAATCCTGATAACTGCAATCTGCAGCTTTTTAATTGTAAGGAGAAGGATTTCATTGCATTTCTGTGTCTGATGAGTGAGTTTTCTCACACACCTAGAAGATTTTAAGCATGTTATTTAGATGGCAAGGGCTACTGTGTCTCTCTGCACCAGAATGACGAAACGGACTGTCCTTTTTTCTTTCAAGAAGCTTTGCCTTTGAGTATTCTCAGGAGTGTTTTCTTTTTTCCAATAAAATGGCCTCTAGAAAACCTCTGTAGATTCATTGCTTCCCTTGTATACATACTGCAGAATGCCAGAAAGCAACTGGTGGCAGTAGCCTCCATTCTGGACACTTAGCACTTTCATCCATAAAAAAATTCATGCATAACAGCTATTCCTCATAATGTTCTTGTAGGTTGAGCATTAGAGCTAGGTAAATAGCTCACTACCAACAGTTTAAAGAATCAAAGCCCTTTTTGCATGTAAACTGTTGCCAACTCATTTTGACGGGCTTTTTTCCCTCCAGTCCCCATCTCTCCACTGCACTGTTTGCAGAACATGTGGCACCGGGATCTCTGGTGCTCTTTCTTAGGAGATGTGGCACTATTTGATCCCCTGACCACATAGGGAAATTTCATCTATCAAAAATGGATACTGCCAGTGGTTCTTGTTCAAGTTCTTCGGGAAACCTGTGTCATCCTAAGCGTACAGCTTTGTGGATAAGTTGAAGAATTGCACGATGTTCAGTGAGGGACTTCCCACCTCCCCCTCCCATAAACCACCCTGCTCATGGCCACACATTCCCACCTCTTGTCTTGGGCCAGCTCTGGTGATTGCCAGGCCTCTCAGTGAGCTGCCATGGACCTCCCTGAGAGCAGAAAACAAAAGCAGTGAACAACTCTGGCTAGCTAACTGCATGGTTAGCATGTTAAACTGACTCATGGAAAAGAGTGAACAGTGCCAGAGCTGGCATGAGGGGGAATGGTTCATCTGGGCAGTCAGGAGAGAGGCCAGGGAATAAGGAAAGCAGGGCCAGTAGCAGGCAAGAAGACAACGCCCCTTCTGAACGCGTCTCCCAGCCAGTTCTTCCTTATAGTGATGGGAAAAAATGACACTTTCCTGTCGCTTCCTTTTCACTGATGGGGGTGAGCAGTCTTAGTGTTGAAAAAAAACATAGATAAATAGGGAAATACAATAAGAATATAAAAAAGAAAAAGTATTTTTATAATATTTGACCAACAGGTCTCGTACCTCCTTTATTAGAAGCCGGAAATTGTGTGTTGTACTTTTTTATTTATTTAAGGAAACATTGTCATCTGTTATTTTCCATGACCAATGCCCTCAAGGCTTTGCATTGTGCCGACTCTGGTAGTCCTCAGACAGAAAATTCATGAATGCAAGACAGATGGGAAAGTCCAGAGCTGAAGAAAGAAGCTGAAGAAGAAAGTAGTGAAGTGGATAATTTCCCAACAACTCATCATCATGTTGTGAATATAATTGAAAATCCAAAATGTGGTTATGCATAATGTGAGGCCAAACAGCTATCATCTCTTGCTCTCTTTAGGGTTTTGCATGAAATTTTATTTACTTTTCTAGCTTATCAGCATAAATGCATGCAGAAAATAATTTTGTAAATCCTAGAGCAATTGCATGACAGAAAAAGTACTCAGTTAATTGTATATTACTGGAAATATGTTGCTCTGGATTGATTGCCCTGTTTTGGAAAGCACTTGTACATGAAATATTTGATGGAGAATAACAATAGGAAGCAGGCAATCCAAAACCCAAGAGAAGAAATAAATCTGAAGGAAATAGAGTGAGGCAAATAAAGCACAGAAAAAATACAAGAGCTTTTGTCTCCAGGAAAAAGTGATGAATATTGTTAGTCAGTCGACTCATAGTCAGATCAGGTTGTTGAGGGGTTTATTATTTGATTCAGGAAGTTGCTTAAACATGTCCCTTTGCATCTGAGTAATTCCACTGGGACTACTTACATATTTAATTCCAGCCTGTATTTAAAATGCTTGCCTTCTGAAAGATATCGTGCATAAAGACTGAGTAACACTTCTTGGTGTGATGCTAAAACAGCCACATGTTCTGTGCCAGATGCAATTCTTAGAATTGCCGCATCTGGTCACATGTAGATGTTCTGGGTTTTGTCTGCATTAGCAACATCTGCAAGTTTTGCTCCTTTTAGCTGGGAGTGAATCCAGTGTTCTATTTTGGGAATTAATTTGCTGCCAGAACACCCCTAGAAAACTACCTCCATTCATAACAGGAGAGTTCATAATCCGTTCTTCTAAACTTTTTCTTAATTATAAAGAGCTTAAAACTGTGAATGGTACTATTAAGTCATTGAATCTCACTATTTTTTAGCTAATTACTAACATTATTTCTATTTTGGGGGGGTATATTTTCATCTTTGGAATTCAATCAGATTTTCTCCTATAAAGCCAAGTTTCATCATTATTCTGTGCTAAAGGCTGAATTTTAAAGCATGCCAATACAGCTGGCATGACATTGGCCTTCCTAATTCAAGGACACAAAGGATTACCCTAAATGATAAGCAGAAAAAAATCACATTTGTTCTATTAATCAAGGTTTTGGTGGGGTTTTTTGTCAAATATGATTCATACTTGCCTCACAGCAAGGTCTCTGAGCAACTCGGTGTTTCCTGGAAGCCCTTTGGTTAGTAAGAGCTGAGAATTGAACCATGCAGTTTGTCACCTGCCACACTATTTACAGAGCCAATGGATGGGAACAAAACAGGGCAGAGCAGAAACTGTCAATAATTCACACTTAGTGACTGCTGACATATAAGATATCGGCAGGACAACTTCAGCCAGTCCCATCATTTCGGTTCATAAGCAGTAACAGATTCTCTCAGCTCTTGATTCCTCCACAGATTTCTCTCCAATGATACATTAAAAAAAAAAACCTAAAAATAAATAAAAATAAATAGAAATAAATTTTTTGGAAACCAGAATGTACTGTGTTCCCTATAAAACTTGAAATTGTAATGGTTGGTGTGGCGTGAGTGACGGAGGCCCTGCTCTCAGGAATAGAAGGAAACAATGTAACACGCTGTTTCTTAGACAGAGGAAACAAAAAGCCTGGCTTTCAACATACCTTTCTTACACTCTTTCACTCTCTTAACTCTTTGAGTCTCTGACTGCCCAAGAAAAATACAATTGTCATTTTGTTTTTCTTTTTTGACAGTGGGAATTAGCAGCCCTTTATCTTCTCACTTTGTTTTCACCAAACTCAGAGAATCTTTGTCAAATCTGATTGAAATTCAGCAATGGGTTAGAAATCAGAAGACCAACTTGTACCTACATGTGCAGAATGAGTGACGAAACAAGCCTCATTTCAGTGGGAGATCAAGCTAACATCCTCCCACCCAGTGAGATATTTCTGAAATTTTACTCTGGAAACCAAGGCAGTCCTATCTGTCACACAGAAAATGTCCACAATCAAAAGCAAACAGAAAACGTCAACTAAGGCAACTCTTTATTTCATTAGCTGAATATAATGGGTGTGAAAATCAGGTGGTGAGAAGACACACTGCCACCTCACAGTACACAGAGTTTGTGCCGTGTAGCAAGTGAGCAGCGCTGAGCACTGCTGAGGGCAGCAGGCTCCATCCTCTGGGGCTGCCCACAGGGGATGTCCGAGTGGAGTACGAGTGCTGGAACTGTTTTGGGCTCTGTGAAAGACCACAGCCTCACATGTTCACACAAGTCTTGCCCAACGTCATCCTCATTTTCTGACAGTCTTAGTTTAATAATGAAATTTAGACAGGGCTTGAATGAAAGATGCTTTATAGTATCCTGCAAAGTCCTGAGTGACTCCACTGAAGGTTTCCTGATGTCTTTGATGAAAGATCCCTGGCTATGTAAAAATCTGTCTTGATTAGTGAAGTCAGCTGCTGTTGGGATGATTTGGGTGGATTTATTTCCTCTTTTAAATTCAAATTACCTCCAAATAACTTTTCAAGGCACTGCCTACAGATTAAAGGATAGGAAGGATGTGACACAGAATATTTCAGTAGAAGATTTTCCTCAGAAAACTAATCACTTGGGATTCTAGTTCTGTTAAATGAGTTATCTGAACAGGCTCAGAAGTTTTAGCTGCAGTATATATCTGACCCAAAAAGTTACTGAACACAGTCAATATTCCACAGAAGGCAGCTCAACAAGGGTACCCTGTGCCTAACAAGGGGCATTTGGGATCTTGGAAATCACATATTTTGTGCTCTCATGCCTTACCCATGGTTCAGTTTTCCTCCTGCCCCATCCAGGAAGCCTTTTCTCATTAAGACTTCGGGAACAGGATGGGGTCAGCAGGACTTGGGAGGTTTCATAGCTGGATAGTGTGGCTGACTGCCCATTAGCAGCCCTGAGTCCCTCACTCCCAGGCACCTGCTGGGGTGGGCAACTGCAGGTGTAAGTAGGAGGGCTGAGGAGATGCCTGAAACAAAGAAAGATCCTTGGCAGATGTAAGGAAAGTGTGGTGGCAGAGGAGTGAGGGAGATATACATGCGCCACAGTGGAAAAGAAATGAAAGGAGGGAGGTTGGCAGCAGGAGATCTGAGAGTGAGGTCAGGCAGAGGAACAGCAGAGGATCTCGGCAAGCACCTGAAAAGGAGAAAGCAGATTTGAAGATTCACTTTTTTCAAGGACCTGTATATGCAAGTCACAGGCTCATTTTGATTTTACATCTTCTGGAAATTCAGAGCTGTGAATGAATTGTTATATGACACTCTTTTAGCCTCTTGATTTATTTTGTTTAAAGGACAGGTTTAAAAAGAGGCGTCTCTTTTGGTAGTTTGAAAACAAAGGAGGGCTGCATTTAAAATAAACCTTTTAACAGGATGGAGGCAGTAAATAACAAACATATCCATAGACTTGTGCTCCCTTACGTAATGGAAATATTGAGTACATTTTTGTATAGATTGAGAAAGAGTGAAATTTCTTCTATCGTAAAATTCTCTTACGCCACTTTGAACATATTTTATGAACTAACTTTCAGGCTCTAAGTAAATCTCCTCAGTATTCTGAGAAAGGAGAAGGTTATTAATCTGGAAAAAGTGTCTTTGCTTAGAGCCAACTTTAGACTGTGCTTAAAATAGGAATTTTTAACAAGTGAGTAGTATTCCCTCAGTTGCCCTTAGATTAGCTTTCTTTCACAGGTACTGGGCAAAGCCAGTACAATTTCACTCCTGGAAAAAAGTTTTTACATCCCTGAACAGATATTAAACATGATCAGCATAACATCAGTGAATCTGATGAGATTCAGCCCACACAGTTTGTTCCTCCAGAGCTGACAGAGCTCTTGCTAGCCCTTATATCCCAAACTAATCAAAAAGAAAGACTGAATGAGCTCCCACAACGGAAGCAAATGAAGTCAAATACTAGACAATTTTAACAAAAATAATAAGGTTTCAGTCATCAGTGAACATAGTGATTCTGCTGAAATGAAATTTCTGACTGAGCCCAGTGCAAGGCACGTTTAATTCAATATTATTGCCAAATCTTTACTGGCTATGGAGAGCCCTATCTTCAGATCTTCAAATCTAGCCTACTCCAGCTTCATGTAGGGATTCTGTCACGTGCATTATCTTGCAAATATACCTACTTCAAAGGGTGCTGCCATTGTCAGGTTTCAATGAGAGAGTTATTGTGAATCTGAAATACATGTTACACAGGTTTGGTGATTTAAAATTTCAGCCTATGGATATGTCAATGTCTTTTGCATTGTGCATTATTTTAAATGTTTGATTATTTAATTTAATTAGTGAAATTGAAGTAAATTAGCTTGATACTATTTCAGTTAGAACACAATTTTAATGATGTAGTTCATAGAAGGCAGGAAAATTAATGGCCTTTAGCTGTTCCTTCGGATCTTTGCTATTTGAGCCCAGTCTTGACAGTCATGGTGGTAGGTCATACAATGTTGGCTGTTGCGTAATGTTGCATTTTCCTTTTAGTTTCCCCCAAGCTAAAGGGTATGTAAGAGGTAGAACCTTACCAGGTCATAGCTCATCTCCCTGCTTTTTTCAGGCCAGAGCCACCCTGATCACAAAAGTCATCATGCAGTGGGAAGGCACACAGCCTTCCTATTAGCCCCAGATCTGTAAAGTCCTGTACAGAGTCTGACAGACTGGTTTATGCTATGGACTTTCAGCACTGGCCTTAAACTTAAACCCGATAACTCCTTTGAGTAAGGCATGTGCAAGATGCTTAGGTCTGATTCCGTATGATATCCAGGTCCTTTTGTCCCTCTTCTTTATCTCCAGTGCCCATGTGTGCTGGTTTTGGCTGGGGTTTTGCTGAATTTTCTTCATAGTGGCTGGTATGGGGCTATGTTTTGTATTTATGTTGAGAAAATAGAGATGTTTGTGTTATTGCTGAGCAGGGCTTACACAGAGCCAAGGCCCTTTTGCTTTTTGTACTGCTGACGAGGAAGTTGTGGCTGCATGGGAGGTTGGGAGGACACACGTCCAGGACAGGTGACTCAAACGGACCAAAGGGGTATTCCGGACTATATGACATCATGACTAGCATATAAACATGGTGGGAAGAAAGAGGAAGCACAGGGATATGTTTGGAGTGATGATGTTTGTCTTCCCAAGTAACTGTACCATGTAATGGAGCCCTGCTTTCCTGGGGATGGCTGGACACCTGCCTGCTCATGGGAAGCAGTGAATTCCTTGTTTTGCTTTGTTTGTGTGTGTGGCTTATGCTTTCCATATTAAACTGTCTTTATCTGAACCCACAAGTTTTTTAGCTTTTACCCTTC
Organism: Edolisoma coerulescens; assembly: GCA_013397115.1. Classification (NCBI taxonomy): domain Eukaryota; kingdom Metazoa; phylum Chordata; class Aves; order Passeriformes; family Campephagidae; genus Edolisoma; species Edolisoma coerulescens. The sequence goes on from VWZW01006289.1 coordinate 6,429,122, forward strand.
CCGTTGTCTCCCCAGTCCCGCTGGTGGGGGAGTGAGAGAGTCGCTGCTGGGTGCTTGGTGGCAGGCTGGGGTTAAACCATGACACCATCTATGCCATTGTAGAGCTCTCATCCTTCATGCTGAACCAGAGGAATCACTATGGTTAGCTTATGTACACCCATCGACCTCACTTTCACATAACCATCTTATATTCAAAACTTTGAAATGCTTTCTTCTCCCAATGTATCGGTTTCTTCTGCTATTCTAAGACATTTCATTCAGATATCCCTTTCTGTTCCAGTACCACAGTGGTGACATCTGATACATTTATGTGTTTACTGTGTTTTAACATTTAAAGAACAGATCTTGTGTTGTGTCAACTTCAGAAAATGTAAAATCTCATCGCTTCTGCTCTATGGCCCCTCTTCCTTTACCAGATCTTTAAAAAGGCTCTGACTAACATATTCCTCCTTACTGTCAAATATATCTGGATATGGCTAGCAACAGTGTTGTTTTGTCTAAGTGTTATGCTTCAGAAAAACTAATTTTAGAGTGGTGCTGCATCTATAAGGGTTAGCATTTCCCTTTATACTAAAGTCCATAAACAGATTATCATCAAATTGTTGAAGATTTGCATACTGTACATTAATTTCTTTTTTTTCTCCTTTGTTCACAGTTGTAGTATGTCCCTTTATGAAGGCTAGGTCAGGTGCAGCCCCTTGGAGGGTAAAGCAGATGGTTCCTGTCTATCCAGCAGCTGGGCATACGTGGGTGGAAAAACTTTGCAAGATAGCTGAGTGTGGCACGTAGAAGAGTTATAGCAGAGAACTGGGATCCTGCATCTCAGGAGGAGCAGACAGACAGACTTCAGAGGCTGGTGGAAAAGACTTCCTAGGATGAGAGGGGATTAGTTGTTTGCAACAAATTTAGAAAGTCACTGAGTTGACCAAAAGGAAACCTGTAACTGAAGAAGACATGTTTAGGAAACCTTCTTTATTTCTAATCCACTTGAATTGGTCATTTTGTGCTTTTTCTGTTCAATTTTTTGGTTTTGGTTCAAGGTTTAATAAAAAATTGCTTCCTGAGTTTCAAAATCTTTCAGTCTTCTTTGGGGATCTCATTATAAAGAAAAGGTCTAGGCAGTTCCATTGCAAAACCTTGGCTGACTCTGGTTTCTGTCACAGTTAGGTAGTTAAGAGACACTAAATATCTCCCTTGCTCATAAGCTTCAAACCGCTGATCATAAGGCATAACTTCAGTGCAACAAAAGACAGATTTCCGTGAAATTCAGTATTTGTACCATTTGCACAACTTTATGATACCACCTTACAAGGCCCATGTGAACTGAATGTATTCAAAAACCTGTGAGTACCATGCTCTAGGGGACCCTGATTGAGCAGGAATGTTGGACTAGATGACCTCCAGTCACCCTTTCCAGTCCTACCTGTTCTGTGATTCTGTGAACGAGCAGTAATTACAGCAGTACTACTTTTGGACTACTTGGCCTGTTTGAGATTTGGAAGCTTCTGCAGTTGAAGAATCTTGGTCAATAATTTATGTTCCTGTCTAGACCACTGGCTCTTTGAGGCTGGTGGCAGCAAGCCTTGGCTGTCTTGTCCCTAATAACTAAGTGTAGGTAAACCTGATCCAGGTAGGCATTGCCTAGATGTTGCTTCTTACGCCTTCAGACTGAAAATTTGCCCCTGATTTGGTGTTTGCTCCTTGTCCTGGATCCTGCAGTGTTGATTTAATCTCCTTGTATTGGAGCGTTGGCCACTCCTCTGTCTTGCTTTTTTGTTTCATGTAGTTCCTAGTATTGGTATTCCATGCTGATGGTCCAGCCAACATCAACTCCTTCTTATTGTCATGGACACTGGTGTCTCTGCAAGGGTGTCAGGACCTTGGCATGTCACTCTGAGTTTCACACTTCACAAGGGTAGTGGGTGATTTAAATAAAAAGCAATAAATAATAAAAATAAATAGCACATAGTATGTTTTGTTGAACATTACAGTGAAACTTCCTCATCTGGTCCATCATGATATTTATGAAACATATAAAGAATATTTTCAAAAATAACACTAATTTCATTATATACAAGGTTTCCTTCCCTCTTTGGGGCCCAAAACTAATGTGGAGTTGCTGATTCACTGGGAGAAAGATCTCGTTTTGAGAAATTTTCAAATTGACAAGCCATCCCCTTTGGGTTGACGATCTTCTAAAGTGCTAGAGAAAAAAAGAAGTGACCAGCCCTGAAATAATTAAACTAGTTTGGTGCTCAAGCTGTCAGCAAATGATAAGAAAGGTGATCCACAGAGACTTTGTAAACATTTGGTAAAGAAAGAAATGCAATGATACAAAAAAGGGAAATGATAACAGCAATGAAAATATCCAGGTGGCTCATCTAAAAATGATATGTTTGCAGTCTGCTTTTATGTGAAGCAAACCTTAACTGAAAGAAAAATAATCCAAGCTAGGTATTCTGAGGAATAAAAGCAGCAAATGGGCCATGACTGGAAAGAAAACAAAACTAAACAAGTAGGCTCACCTGCAGAATAAAGAGTCGTAATTGGTGTTTAATGCATTCTGCACTCTGAGATTGATGCTGGTTGTGATAAACAGAGGAAGGAATAGATATCTCAGAAAACAAAAGGATGGGCTAAAAATGGGTAGATAGAGATAGGCACCTACATACATGCAGAGATATTTACTTATAAGCACATAGACATGCATACATAAATACATGCAGACACGTGAACATGCAGATACATCTAGCCAGATTTCTTAATAAGACTCTGCTGTAGCCATGTGTCAGTGATCTGTACTATATCAATAAGGTCATACTGAGACAGATAAGTGTGCTGAGAAGCACATGACTCCCTAAGTGCTTAGCTTGTAAGCATCCATATCTTTGGTTTGGAAAAACAATACTTTGTAAGCTTTCCTTTGTTATGCAAAAGTTGATGAAGAGCTGTGCTGATTCAGACCAGAGTGCTAGCCCGGTATTCTGTCCCAGCAGTGGACAGAAGCTGATTCCTAGGGGAAAGAACAGGGCAAGCACGTGATATTTACCCTCACACATTCCCAGCAGTCAACTACTTGCAGCTCTGAAAATTTGACACGCTTAGTAGCCTTCCGTGGAGTTTTATTCCAAATACTCATTTAGCTTCTGCTTATACCCATGTGAATTTTTTGGCATCCAAAATGGATTCATCTTTTAGAAAGAGTCAGAGTGATCTGCTGCTCTCCTTTTGTTTGTTTGCATCAAGCTCGTATCAGCTTTGTTTCATGACATCAGGTACACCAGTCATACATGACAATATTATCAATGTGTCTGCACATATATATATATATTTTTACATATATATGTGTGTATATATATATATTTATTTGCAATAGCTTTATGTTTCCATTAAAAGCCTGAACTGAGTGAAATTCCCAGGAGGAAGGGGAGTTTGCTACGGTGTTGTGGAGAACTGAACTTGTCTCTGGGGCTGAAATATTTGGGCCCACTGTATGTGGCAGAAAAGAAGATGCAAGTACAGAGCTGGGAGCCAAGTCCTTCTGAAAAACATCCCAGGGACCTGGAGTTGCTAGGCGAATTCTGCTGCAATTCAGAGAGTCTCTGAGTTGTCGTTGAAAGTAGGTTTGAGGAAATGACTCACCTGCAAGGACACAGTGGGAAGGACGAGTTATTTATGAACCTTTTAATTTAATTGTTGATATTTAGACTCCATCTGGCATAGTCACTTCAGATTTTCTCTCTTCAGACAAGTTAAGGACCTTAGTTAACATTACAGCAAAACCTGACTTGTCTGACTTTAAAGGCTTTTGTCTTGGAGGAAGAGTTCATTTGAGATGAAAGCCTGGACAGATCCACCTCAAAGCTGTGGTCAATATTTATTTCCTCAATTACACTTATTAGTTGTATCCTGCTTTATCAAAAATTGCCCTGTGTTCCCTACAAAGAGATCCCTAACATCTGTTGCTTATAGCTTTTTCTTATGCCGTTTCTGTGAAAATCTCCTCATAATAAACAGATTGTAAGCATTTATAAAGGGCCAGTGATCCTTTCTCTGTGGCTACTAGGATTTTTTAAAAGGCCATTTTTGTGCAGAGCATTCTCCCTCTTGATACTGTGCATAAATTCCCTGCACTTGCATTTCTCCGTCAGTGAATCTGTGTGGCTGATTAGAGATTTAGAAGCGTTGGGTTTTTTTTCTGGCTTTTTCATCTTCCCCTTTTCTTTCATAAAATAATACAACATTTTCATGATACGTAGGGGCTAGAAGGCTTTTTGTGTCTAGCAGCAAAATGATCCTTCTCATCTGCAACCTACCAATTATTAAAAGTGTCATTGATGACATTTTAAGGCGGCACAAATATTTGAAGTGAAATGAAACAATTAGGTGGTCTCAGCCCAATAGAAATTTTTACTGTTCAGTACCAGGCTGTTTCCAGAATGGCTTGTCTCACAAATGCAGTTTCCACATCTAATCTAGAGGAAGGCAAAAGGCCAGACAAAACATATGAGAATTTAAAAGTGGAAACTCCACAAGAGATGAAAAATTCAATAAAAACTCCTGAAAATGTCTGCAACAAAAATACCCTAATATGATGCTTGGTTGTAGAGATGGGGAAATACTAGGGGACTCAGTGCTATTTCTGTATAATGGGAATATGAATTAAGAAGTGGCTCACAAATGTTCCAACACTAAGAGATACAAACCAACCTGATACCAACCTTTTTTTTTTTGTTTTATTTAGATGAGTTGTATCAAAGTGATACTTTTTTATATCTTTTTTTTTGTTTTCATACATTTCCATAACTTTTTCTTTGTTACCAAGCTTTCTGAAAGTTGAGAAAGCTGTTTTCCTTTATATGGCTACTTGCTGAAACCATGGCTCTTCCTTCCCTTTTTTTAATTTGAAAATCCATGTTTGCCACCTTCTTAGCTGCCTGCTCTTCTGTAAAATAAAGTGTAATTGGAATTCAGTGTAATATATGTGTTCAGCCCGAGAACTTTTGAAGCAATTCCAACATTTTTGTTTTCAGGAATATGTCTTTCCTATATGCCCCATTCACATCCACCCACTCTCGGAATAATTTCTGCAATGCATCAATGTTATATCTTTCCTCATGCCTACGTTTTCTCTCTAAACCTTTCACTCTAGCTTAAGATACCACACTCACTTGTGAGGTCTCTGGAGTGTCAAAGCTTCTAGACAGTATTCCAGACAATGGATGTGACTCTGTTTTGAGAAATTTCCACAACTAACTAATGTATTTCTTTAGATGTGTGTGCCTTTTTTCCCCTTTGGTGCTGCCAGTGAGGCTGTGCAGTAATGGCTTTATTTCTTTACAGAGAGAGCAACTCTGCCAAATGCAGGGTAGTGCTCAGTTCTGTGGTTATCACTGTCCTCTTGACACTCCTTCTTCCAACCACTTGCAGGTTCACTTTTATTTTCCTTCTGAATATTCCTGGGTTTTGTTTTTTTTCGCTTTTAAACCTAGTCCACTGTGGCACCGAGGAGTCAAAAAAAAGAGAAGTCAAAACTTGTAATCTGATCTGAGTACATCCTGCAGGCTGGCAAATTTCAGTTTCTTAATCTGTTATGTTTAAGCCTATTTTAAGAAGTAGTTTTTTATCTCTGTTCCATGTCTCTGAGGCCCACTACAATCTGATCTTACATTAGAGATTGTACAAACCCTACAAACAGCATGTCAGACTTGCCAAACTGAAGTCAGCTATAAATGCTTCAAATTTTTTTTTGATTTCACATATGAAGCCAATTATCTTGCAAACAAGTCATTTTTTTCTGGGAATGGAGTGTTTTCTATATCTGTATCATGGCTTATTCTCTGTCACTAACTTTTAGGCTGGTGATTGAAATGCATTCCCTGGATCCTGCAAATATAATTTGTCTGACCCCCATATATTAGAATAGATATAGACATTTATAGGTCCTATTATCTCCCTATGCCTTTCCATCATTTCATCTCTTTTTAGAATAAAACAAAAGCCTAAATGACTTCCAAGAGTCTGTTTTATCTGTGGAAAATTCTAGATGCATTAGTACAATAATATGCTGTTGCATTTTGTCATTTGACAACTTTTGTCTTGTTTTGTGATGCTTTTCCTCCTCCACTGAGCATACTTCCTGATAAATATTGGTGACAATTGATAAACAGTCAATATCAGACTGTATAACTAACATTAACTGAAGCTGGGGCTGGAGGCTGGGCTGCAGGTACTCTGTGCGTGGATTTGTGTGGACTTGTGTGTAGCTCACAAATCAGAGAGGATGGGCCACTTTGTCAAAATTTACTGACATCCCAAAACACACCACAATGATCTCAAGGGCACAGGCACTGATGACTGCACTAGTCCATAGTCAAATATTGCATTAAGAGCTGCCCTAGATCTGTAATTAGCTCAGTGTGAAGAGTGGACATTGAGAGCCTCATCCTATGCAAGAAACCCCAATATATCCCTGTTTCAGCCAAATTTTAAAAAGGACTTATTTTATTCTTTCTTCTTTAAAAATTAAAAAAAACCCAAAAAGGAATAAAAAGGGGTTTTTTTTTCCTGAACAGCTGTTAACCATTGTCTGCATAACTATGATCAGCACAATGGCTTTGATGAGACTAAGCCCACAGTTTGTTCCTCCAGAGTACACCCAGTTTCCTGCCAGCCATTTTGTATTCGCTACAGCCCAACCTAATAAAAAAGTCTGAATGAACTCTCATGATTGATGCAAATAAAGCCAAATGCTGCTACAAAAGACATAAGATTTCTGTCATTATCAGTCACTTTTATTATGCTGAAAGGGAATATTCTCAGCAAACCTCATGCAAACTATACCTAAGACACAACATTTCACAACCTTTCCCTCTTTTTAATTTTTTTTTTTTAATAATTGCTGAGGAGATATACAGTGTTGGCACCTTTTACAGCATCCTTCATGAACTCTGTCCAGATGCCATGTGACACAAACTATTTTATAGTGTGTCCTGCTCACTGGCAGTGTCAATATAGGCAGTTTCTTCATCTCCATGGGTGATGTTTTATCTGGATTTTCTTTATAAATTGTAACATCAATACCTAGGCATTTTAGTTGGCTCTGTACAGGTCAGCTCAGGTTCAAGCAGGGTTCATATTACCACTGGAAACTCGATCATACACTTGTGCGATTTGAGCAAAAAAAGGGCAAGGTAACTTTAGAAGCGAGAAGCCTCTAATTCAATCCCAAAGCATGTTGTCAACTTTTTTCTACTACCTTGAAGGTTTAATGTTGCACCAGAAGGATTTGACTAGAGGGAGACTAATATCTGCTAACACTGCTGCTAACATATTGCTTTACTTGTGGGTTATTTCGCTTTGTATTTTATTAGCAGTGGAACAGATAGCACTGCCTACTATTAAAATTGGTGAATGTTGCCCTTGAAACTCCCCTCAGTTTCTTATAACTTTGCCTAGGTTTTAAACTACTGATGTTTAAAATTTCACACTGATAAGGTGTCTGCCTCTGTCTGCTTTTGTTTGGTTTATTTAGGTACTTATTTTCAATGCATTCCATCTGTTTTAGAGAATAATGCCTGAGAAGCTTTGGTTGTTTCACACAGGCTGGAAAACAAAATGGTACCTGATAGTATTTTTCTTTATGCACCAGTAATTTTTATTTTCTATTCCTCATTACCTGAAGTAGGGTCAAGAAGTTTGGTGAGGAGAGACTGTTAGGACAGGGAGGTAAATCTTGTATTTGTACAAGGACTTAGCTGTTTAAAAAAGACTCTTAAAATATGGTCATTTCTAATGGATAAAATTCCCCTAAGTTTTTACCTCTGGTGAGCACAATCCAGTGTGATGCTGTACGACATCTGACAAATGCAGCTGGAAGCAGCAGCATTCTCATCTTCATTTGGCCAGCTGGACTATGAGTAACAAGGTTGTTTCAAAGCTCTCCATGCTGTTATGCTGGAGCTCAGGAAAAAAAACCAAACTGCTTCATCTGAGAGAAAGAGAAGAAAAAAACAAGCCTGTGGAAAAAAGGAGAGATTGTCAAGGAGCTCCTTGGGAAAGAGAAACAAGAGTGGAAGTTGGTAAGCAACAGGAGAAAAAAATGCAAAGAGTGGGAAGGCAACAAAACCTGGGAATGAGAACCAACAGGGGTAGATAAAGAAGGTGAAGGGGGCTGGAAAATAAATACAGTGAGGAAAATGGAAATTTATGAGCAAAGAAGCAGGAAAACTTGAAAAACAGACGATATATGTGTGTTAAAGTGCCTCGTGACATTTGCAAGATCTAGTTTTCCCAGTTTGTATGAAATTGTGAAATTCCATGATTGGGACTGGAGGATATGCTCTGAAAAGGCGAAGGAAACCAAAGAATTAAAAAAAAAACCCAAACAAACCGAAACATTTTTCAGACTAAATTGGGTAAAAAGAAAAAGAGTCAGGTGATTTGTTTCTCACTCATAGTGTGCAAAAAGTTGAATATAAGTTTTGACATTTATCCCTTTAAGAATTGTTACACCATGAAATAAAATACATTTTAAAAAAAAGTGATTTTGAATTACAGGTATAACTACATTATTCTGAAGCTATAATATTCTAACATTTTGTAGTAAAGAAAAAAAAAAATCAAAGCACTCAAGCCAGCACATTCCTCAAAATTATTTCCTTTCATTACACCACTGATTTATAAGAAAAAAATGGTCTTATAGGAAAGCATCAAACTAGTTTTATGGTCAATTTTCAGTTTGCTGGGGGTATGCAATATTTTAGGAATGAGTCTTCCTTTTCTGTGGGATATCACTCACAGAATTTGGGAGACATACAGGATTTGGAAGACATACAGGATTTGGAAGAGGTGCAGCTAATGAAAAAAGTCTTCACAGAAAGAAAATCCAGAAAAAGGCATTGAAAATCATATAAAGCAGGTATTTCACATGTGGTCTTTTTACAGTGTTTTCCTCATTTTCTGGATATCTCGTCTGATACCTCAGGGTCTCATTTGCAGAAAGAGTGATAACTTTAAAATGCTGTTGAAATCCATGGAAACTGTCTTTTGATACAGTGGCTGTACACAGTAAATCCTTCGAAAAAGTAGGTTCAAGGTATTTCAAACAGAGCAACCAGAATTAGTGGGTATTTTTTACTTTAATCTCTCTGTGTTTGGATTTCCCATCTGTAAAACGGTGATACTGATATAGCGATGCTTATGTGTGGCAAATGCAGTATCTACCTCAGCAAAGTGGAGTGCTGAACTGTACAACTTCAGCAGTTTTCTTTCAATGCAAGTTTTCTTTTCTGGACTGAGTATGAAAGAGTAATTGCTTTCTTTCTGTGATCATAATTCAGCAGGAGAAAGTCATGTGAACAATCTCGAACCTCTCACAGAGGAGAATTGGAAAATATTTTTAAACTACTGAACTCAAGTCATTTAATCTTTCCTGCTTACTGCAGCGTATTGAATTTTTGAGACCAAACAGTGTAGACTTCAGCTAGCTTTATAGCCTTGGCTGTTTATAGAGCATTTATCTTGAAAAAAAAAAAAAAGGTAGAATGATGTAGGTGCTTCTTAAATTTACCATAAAATGAATAAATTTACGGGAATATTAAGAACAGATATGTGATTCTATTGCATAATGTTTAATCATTCTCCATGAATAACTAACACTTATGACCTTTATTCTCCAATTAGGTGTATAGATGCACAAAGACAAAATTGCAAGAGACCTTGCAAATAAAATATTTACATTGAATATGAAATAAAAGCCTTCCAGATGCCTAAAAATGGAAAATTAGAGTCTACTCATTGAGAAAATGTAAACCTGAAACATGACAAAACATTTCAGCATTGTATTTCCACCCAAACAAAGGCTTCTGTGGGTTGATAAAAATAAATGATACCAAATGCCATTGCCATAATTTTTCTTCTTATTCTACCTGTGTAATGCATTAAAACTATCAATTATGACTCTAAAAATGTAAGAAGCAATGCTAATTTTTGTTTATCAGAATTTTCAGTTGCACAAATTGCTGAGATAAAGCTTTAAACTTTTCCAGTGACAGCCCATATTTTTTACAGGAAGCAATGGAGCTGGAGGCCTGATTGCTTCTGACTTAGCTTCCAGCCCTTATCTTTTTTGTCTGCCGTATATTTCTGGTTGCCTTTTTAAAATCTCTTTTGGATTTGTGTCAGCACTCCTGGTACCATGTAGAAGTTAGTAAGAACTCAGAGCAGCTGTGTTACGTGGAGTTACAGCAAGGGCCAGCTCTTCAGCTCCCATCAGCTGGGGGGAACCATGTGGTGGCTGCACTCTACACTAAAAGTGTTTACCTCTCCCAGCAAATTGATGCTCAGTACTATTAAATAATCTCCCTGTCATCTCCAGGGCTGACTAATGTTGTAGTGCAGTCACAGAGTTGCAGAGGTTGCTCATCCCTTTGCAGGTGATGGAGCCGTCCTGAATCACGGAGGAGGAGGAGGACAAGATCTGTCTTTGTATGTACTGCTCTCCTGGAAAAAGTGCACAGGGGAGCCTGGATTTATCCAATCCACTCCTGGGTTGCTAAGACACTTTCCAAGAAATACCATTTATTACTGTTGTTTGGTTTTTATCATGTAGTTTTAGCAAGAACCTAGAAATGCAGACTCATTTGGAAAGAGGAACGTCCAAAGAAGATTAAAGAAAAGGCAGCGTTTGTGGGCAGAAAAAGCACAAAGTAATAAAATGACTTGCGTACAATCCCAAAATAAGTCAAGGTCAGGGACAGAATCAAGGTTGTCCAACAGCCATCACTTTTTTTATCCTCCCACCACTTACCACTGGCTACTTTCAGAAGATTTGGACTTCTCAGTGGTTCTTTATGTAAAGTGATGGCAGAGCAGAACAAAGACAGCTGAATAAGTGTGTCTGAGCACAGGATGTTAGGGCTGGCTGCTACAGTGGTACAATACCGACTGCAATTGCTGCCTGGGGAGAGTGTGTTTGCAGAGTGTGGCAGCAACAGCTTCGGCAAGACAAAGTACTGCACATTTGACCACTATGGTTGGCAGTTTTTCTGTCAAGTAAGCACTGGCAGAGAATACAGGGTGCACCTCTGAGACCCAGACTTGAGACATTTTGTTCCAGTTTCAGCAAGGATCTGTGTTCCTCCATGAGCTGCTCAGTGCAGTCATATTGAAATTTTCTTTCATTAGGCCATTCCCTATGTCTCTGACAGTCCCTTTGTGAATCTCACTTCTTTGTGGAAAGTCTTCATGTACCTCAATGATTCTGGGAAAAAAAAAGGGGGGCTGCCCTGCCAAGAAGAGAAGGCTCTGTAGTCATCTCACTGTGAACAAGGAGAACTGGTTAAGACCAAGTGATTCTTTTTTTGCCCACATATTTTGGTATGGATGAAGTAATTTCTTTGCAAAGGTGACTGGCAACTGAAGGGTTCTCTGTTGCTGGAAATTGGTTGGAGCTGATTACTAAGGTGAATCTTTATTACAGTTATAGGGAAAACTAAAAAGTGAGTGAAGCAGAGATAGGTGAGGAAGAAACAGAGGATCCAAAACTTGCCCCCTTCCTTGGCAATTTCCACCAACTAACACAAACAGGAGCTGCTTCAGACCCAAGTGCTTTGTCTCTCACATGGGAGCTGCAAAGGCAGAGAGCAGAAAAAGGAGGGTACCCCACAGCAGCAGTGGAATCAAGGTCAATCACTTCTAAGCAGTGGGCAGGTGCTGTTCTGTGAGCTGAGCTTGCTAGGGCTCAGAAATGTGCTCCCAGCACACCAGGCTCTCATTTACCCACCCTGGCACCCTTTCTTTCTGTCACTGGGCTAGCATACGTTAGGGATTCCTTTCTGAGGAGCTGCTTGTTTACAATTCTTGATGGAGCTTACTACTTGTAAGAAGAAAAGTATTGCTCATTATTGAGCAGCCTTCCATGGTAGTTTAGGTTCTTTGGTCTGTGGTACATGAGCTGAAGTTTCAATCCCTGTAAGGACTAAAAAAAAATTGAGCTTATCTCCTTTCTCACAACGTAGCTGTTGTTCTGGGCTGTTCTTAACAGAATTTCAGGGGCTGATTAGGCTTCAATGGATATATTCCAACTAGGACAATGTTTCTAAGCTGCCTATATATATATACAAAGATCACTGAAGCATCTTCCAATTTTTCTGTTCTCTTACTTTACTCCATCAAACTTCTATTTCTGCCACTGTTCTTCTGCCTCTTTCCATCATTTTGACATGTCTAGCTACAGAAAGGAATTGAGGAGGATGCTTATCTCTGAACTAACAGCATTGCAGAGCTCTTCTAGTCAATTCTGCCCTTTTACAAATGTACTTTATGGAAAACAACACAGAAAAAAGAAATATGCAGGTGTATATTTTCTGATTCCATATGAGAAAAAAAGAAGTACATTTGCATGGTATATGATTGCTGATGGATGCTTTCAGAGGAGAATACACCTGAACACAAATATTAATGATGTAGGAAAGCATCAGTATAATTCCTTTCAGATTCTTAGGGACCCCTGCCCCCCTTTAGGTCATGCTATCTTTCTCTGTCTGCTTCTCTACATTAATACAGTTAATAATCCTGATCTCTCATTTATCTTTTGTAGAAGGGAGATCTCAAGGCCGTGCCTGCACAGAGGCACAGCTGATTCATTAGCAGGGTTTAGCCAGAGTACTTCTGCCTGAAGAAGTTCCCTGCAGTGGTACAAAAGGAATGGCTCTGTGACCTGACAGTAGTTGATTTCCTCAGTTTTTCTCATTTGAGCTTCTATGCCTGGCACAGAAAAATTAAATATTCAGCTTACAAAGGGTTTTGGACCTGGTCCTGTTTTTCACCAATGTGAATCATGGAAACCTGAGTGCCATTACCCACCCCTGTAAAGGCTTTATTTAGTTCAATACTGAGTGAAACAGTGTAGCTTTTAGAGTAAAAACTGCATTCACTGCGGCCTAGGTATTTTCATTATGTCACATGCCAGGGAGCAGCCCTGCTAGGGAAGATGACTAATGTCTTTGTGGTTGTCTACTCTATGGTACAATGACTGTCAGGTTCCTAGAGGTGGACTCAGATCCCTTCAGAAAGAGGACTGAATTTAACTGAGGCCTCCTACATTAAAATTTTTAGCTGTAGAGCTGTTTTCCACAAACGAAGAGCTGCCTCACATCCTCTCTCATTTTGTACAGAGCCCAGCCAACGAGGCAGCATCACCAGGGCAGCTCCAGGTTCGCAGACAAGACCTGCTCAGGGCATTGCTGGGGATTTGTGGGACCTTTGCCAACGAGAAGCTGAGCACCTCAGGGCTTCAGGTGTCTTCAGGGTGAGTTGGCAACTCAAGCAGGATGCGTGGAGCTTCAGTTACAGCTGCAGGTGCTTGGCACACGCTTTTGTAGATTAAACAGCACCTAGACCTTGAGGGGCTCGCCCATTGGTGACACCAGTGGGATTTAGGACATGTTCTTACATTCAGGCTGTACCCCCAGGGTGGGCTGTGTCCTGCTGAGGTTGTGGGCAGTCGTCATGTCAGGGCCCCTGCGTGAGTCACAGCTCATACCCTCTGCCCAGCTGCCCTTGGGGCTGCAACACGGTGCCTCTCTGTCCAGGCAGGCTGGAAACTAGGAAGAAAACTCTGAAACCATGCAGTGATATCACTTAAGTTTCAGTCCTTCAAAGCTGCAGTCATTGTAGCTCAGTGATTTAATTGAGTACCTGTGTCCATGCTCCCATGTATAAATCAGCCAATATCAGCCAACATGGTCGATGCTGCTGGGGAACAACGTAACTCCAGACACAGTACGGATTTTAATCCCCTATTGATCCTTCGGAGTGAGGCCTCCAGCTTGACTGTACCATGCGTAACATGCAACAACAACAACAATGGCCTTCCTCTCCAGGTAATGAATGTGCAACACTTTGAACTATTTAAATCAATAATTGTATTTTCAGCTTTGTCCGATGCATCCTATGCTTCAAAGACACATCCTCACATTTTGTGTTTTCCAGGAAAGTTACTCATCAGGCAAGTTGGCCCCAGCACGGCAACCTGTGATAGAGAGAGAGAGACCCGTTGAGCTAACCAGGACAGCAAAAAAGAAATTGAAGGCAAATCCCTGACCCAAAAGGCTCATTATGGGTGGGAAGAGAGGGTAGTTAGGCAAGAACCCCCTATTTGCACATCCCAGTGCTGCAGGTGCTTTGTGGCACGTGGGGAGGAACAGCTGAGCTGGGCAGCCCGACTGTATCTGACTATGTCCAAATAGATTTCAAACAAATCCCCCACTTATAAAAGTTGGCTTGACTTTCACTGATCTTAATAACAGCTACACAAGAACATCAAAAGAGCAGAATTTGGCCCCATGAAAAGCAAGAAATAACCCATTTATGGGTCTTATTGTAAGGTATTAGCAGTTTAAAATTACAGTCATTGTGTGGCACAAAGAACATTCTGAACAATTCATTCCCTTATGGATGTGATTTAAAATTAATTCATTCTTCCGCCTCACTCCATTATTGCCAGCAAACCAGTGATGTGGAATTACTTACTTCTAAGCCATATGGTCTTCTGAGGACAGATACCTCCTTAGCCTACTCTAATTAAAACATTTCATGTATAAGACGTTCACTCTGATTTTTAGTTTTTTGTTAAATAACTGAACAAAAGGAAAAGTGAATTTTGCAATTAGAGGTTAGGGAAGCTTTCTGTTTTTCTCATTTCCTATTTATTTTAAAATCAAAGGGGATGGCATCCCAGCATGTCAGTACTCTAGCAAAGTATTAGAGTATTTTGGAGGAGAGATCAAATGGCTTTAAAACCCTATATTTGATTTTCATGCTTCTACCTAAAAATGTAATTCTTTAAAAGGATTTGTTGTCACAGAGCCATTTCTGCTCATGACTGTCTGAAGAGCAAGGATCTAGACCTTGCTGACTCATTTAGCAAATATTTCTCGATTTTCTTAACAGCTCAGGTTTTGATTTTTTGTTGTTGTTTGGGGATTTTTTTCTCTCTGCTGTTTTGTTTCCCGCTGTCAAGAATGGAAAAAATCTGGTTGACTATGCTTCCTCTAGCCTATAGCCAGCTGAAGAATATCAAGAAAGGAGTGGTAAGAGGGTCAAAATATTAGATTAGCAAGCTCATTTGTAACATTTTCAAAGAGCAAATTCAGTGTCTTGAATTTAGGAACATTTTAAAACTATTTCTTGCAATGTATTTTTATATGAAAAATAATAAATCTACATGATACTTGGGTGGAATTTTGTATTACAGTAATCGATCGAGAAGTATATCCTGTTAAAATATTAGTGGATGTGTAAACTACATCAAATAGTCCCCGCATGAATTCACAGATTCCCTTCCAAATGTATTTTTGCTACTTTTCTACTATTTTATATGTTATTGATTGAGTACTGTTTCCATCTTCCTTTTTCTGTGTAATATCGCTCTATGGCAGTATATTGTTTCACAAAACACCTTTCCCTGCCACTGGGTAGAGATCCCATTTTGCAGGTTATGCCTACAATTAGAGGGGGAAAATGAGATGTCCTATTGGAACTGGAAATGGACTGCAGTCAGGATTCCCTCCACTCCTTTCTTGTGTTTAAAACAAAATTGTTTCGATGTTTGTGTGTATCTATAACAAAACAGAAACTGGAATCAAAACCCTTCCATGCAATATCTCTTGACCTTCACTACCAGTGAGAAACAGAAGTCCTCACACGGCACAAGAAATAGCCAGACAGACATTTTATTATTATTATTTTATTTTAGGGCAATCACTAGTTCTGCACACGTACAGAAAACCTTGAATTTGTCACCCACGGGAAGGCAGGAGATGTTGCTTACTGGTCACTTCCTCTAACCTTGGCAATTGCACTGAAGAGGATTCAGAGCATCCATTCAGTCTGTTAATGCAAGTCCTCCTTGCAGCTCACAGCATCCTTCTCAGAAGCAGTGGCTGCCGATATCACTCCTCCTCAACCCCAAGCAGCTCTTCTGGTTAATCCCAAGCCAAAAAATTCTCTCTTAGTTCTGAATATGAATGCCTTCAGAGAGAGTTAAAGGAACAGAAATAATGCAAGTTAAATTTCCGTTGTACCTGATAAAGGCATGACCTCCTGACATAGACATGGCCCTGTAACACATCCTCTTCTTTTCCTGCCAGCCCTGTGCAAAGATTTTACACCCCGTGCCTTTTGGCTATCATGCCTGCCTCTAATAATTCATTCTCCCACGAGATCTAAGAGAATATGGATGAACTTGGTACTAAGAAAAAAACCTGTGATACCAGAACCTGCAGGGAAAGAAATTATACAGTTTAACATGTGTTTGGATAGTAACTTGGTCACTCTGTTATGCTGCACACATGTGCATGTTTATATTTGTCAACATAATTCCCTTAGCTGCTTAAAGGTTATAGTTATTGCTCCACATTTCTTTACAGAATGATTTATTTCTAGCCACAAGGCAGGTTCAAGAAATAGCTGACAGCTTTCTGGATATCTGCAGTACACTTAGATCATAATCCCAATTTTAGGAAGCATCTTTACCAATCTCAGCATGTTCATAAGGATGAAATAACTATGTTAGTATTAAAATTCATCCTTTGCCAGTAACAAGCTACAGAACTTTTGAATGCTCCCTAGGCTAAGGTTCACAATCTGTTTAAATTGGCCTTTCATTGCACAAGTAAACAGCTTTAATTATCTAGGCAAATAATCTAAGTATTCTTAGATCTGAGGGCTCGCTTATATTAATCACATCCTACCTCTAGAGAAGGTCCAATCCTATCAAGCACATCATGACAAGACAGAAGCGCTTACTCCATAATAACACTTATTAGCCTTCACAGTTTATGAAAATATTATGGGTGTCAAAATGTCAGTTTTGTGAAGCTGGAGCTTCTTAATAACAAGTTACTGAGGGTCAGTTTATATCATCCAGCAAAAAGAACTGAATATCTATGTGCACCACTTGCATTTATCACAAGAGCTGCCACTGAACAAGGTGCCTACAATATATATGTCTGTATGCACATCACATGCCAGAGGAAGGTAGAGCCCCAGCATAACTGACAAAGTAGCTTTGGACTTACCCCAGGTCATCTGGAAAAGAGGGAATGCATTGCAGCACTGAGATTAATGGCTGGGACTAAAACCCCTTTCTCAATTCTCTGCCTTTGCCAGTAAATCTGCCCCAGAACTCATTTGCACAATACTTAAGCAGAGGAAATGACATTGGTCAACAGGTGCTATACCAAACCTGAGATTTATTGAGGGCTACATTTATGGGTTTGCCTTGTCAAAGGCTTCCAAATACCTTATGCAGTGCTATATTTATTACATTACAAGTCTGATATAGCTTCCCAGTTACTTCTATTATGTGAACTCAGAGGAGAAATAAGGTAGAAGTAAATATACTGTCACTTTTCCAGATGAATTGTTCAAAATGCTAAATTTGCCACCTGAAATTTATGGCACTGGGAACTAAATTGCATGATCATATAAATTTGGCAACATGGGGCTTTTAACTTTGTGTGTTGTGATATACTGCCATGACAACATCCCTGTGGAGTTAAAACAATGACCATGTTGTTATATTACTTGTAACAACTTTGAAAGGAAATTAAGTTGAAATGTAAATTCAGTGTGCTTGAATTAACTTGATTTATTAGGAGACACCTTTGTGATTGATAAAAAATGGCTGGGTGAAACCTCTGTTCCCCATCACATTTTTTCTTGACTTTTCCCATGGAGACACTGTGGGACAGAGATCCTTATTTCCTTTACACGAGATTTTTCAAAGGACTTGTACTTAGAGGCAGATTTTCAACGTATTTCAGAGCACCTAAGAGAGAGTTGCATCTTTCACAGGTGCTTCAATCTCATTGCTTTCAATTGTGGTGACAGACAACATGTGGAGATGGGAACAAGCGTGGAGTTAGGAGGGCATTGACCAGCCCCGAGGATGCACATCTTTGCTGTGCTGAGCTCTGTAGTCTGCTGCGTTTTCCTAGATTTTCAAATACTTTGTCCCTTGTGTGTAACAGGAGCATGCACAGCCTGCGTTTCAAGTCAGACCAAACGGGTCAGGTGTGTTTCTGGTCCATGTGGCTGTTCATGAGCTACTTTCAGTTTGATGGACAGTCAAACCTAACAAAGAGCACCCAGACACCTTTGGGCATCTGCTTTAGCCACAGGGCAGAGAACTGGGAAGCAAAAAGCCTGAAATGGGTCTGGGAGGCTCATTCTCTCCCAGTGTGACCGTTATGTGCCAGAAACCTGGTGGGATAACAGCCACTTCTGGGAAGGCTGGGCTGCATAGGTAGAAAGAATTGTGTGAGGTCGGTCCCACTGCTTCTGTTTTCTCGTTCACCCCAACTTAGATCCACAGCAACTTATGGACACAGAATGATATTGGTCCCCTTCATACCACTGGGGTAGTGGTTGGGAATGACCTGACTCGGGCTGTCAGGGATGCCTTGTCCCCTCCTCCACTTCCATTGGCTATGTCCCCCTGTGGCAGTGCCACCATGGCAATGGTTTCAGTCCAGAAATAAATGTTACCGAAATTCTGAAATGTCAAATAGTCTGTCCTGCCTTCTCAAGGTTTCTCTGATTTTTTCCTGGTAAATACCTTTTTGTTCATAAACATGTGAACCTATCTTAAATATGAACCAGAAGATGTATTAGTTTTGGACACAAAAATCTTACAATCCAGCTCAAAGCCCCCAAACAGGCAGGGTGGGTTTATTTAGATAGGGATTCTCTCACAACAGGCCTTGTCTTACTAACTTAAGGTGTGTTATGTGCTTCACATGAGGTTGCCTGTGTTCGTGACAATGCTAGTGTTTCATAAGGGACCAGTAGCCACACAAGTGCATACAAATGCCCACTTAAATATATTTTAACTGCCCCCAGTCTTATCTGATTTAGATTCTCGTGATTTCAAAAACCGTCTCATGATTAATTTGAATCCCTTGGCATTTGAATGTATCGAGTTGGCATTTACTTGGGTCCTGAGCAAGGCGTCACACAAATCAGTAGAAGAGATCTGGGAGTTAGAAATAATTTTATTTCAGAGTGATGAGAATATAGATATTAGATTAGTAAAAGGTGACACCTATGTCACACCTGGAAAACAACAACATAAAATAGACTGTTTATTATTCATCTTCTCTCTTGTTCTAATGACTTTCCTTTGCCCAGTATCAATCTAATATAAACCATGCTGTTACTTCTTAGTCTTAAACAGTGAACTGTCCTGAAGCAGAGGGAATAAAGAAATTGAGGCCATCTATAACACATTTCAATAAAGCATGAAGGTGGTATTGGTTCTGTCACCTGCAGATTAAAGTAGCTGGTTTTGTTATAATTTGATAGAATTTTGTTCTTGTTCTATTATTTCACTGTATTTTATTTAAAAGAGAATGAATTGAAGATATTTAAAAATACATTGCCATTGCAGAAAATTGCAATTACATTAGCCTTCTGCTGATGTACTTCTGTCTCAATGTCAGAATTTGTCAGTTTTAAAGTAGGTTTTACTCTCCACTTAAGAAGAGTGGGTATAGACTTTCCTTAAATCACCTCCGGATCCTCCTCCTCTTGTTCCTGTGTTTGTATATTACCACCATAGGAAATTAGTCGCAGAAGCAATGATGAAATGCCCATTGATTTCAGTGGGACTAGAATGTCTTGTTTGGGTTTAATGCTTGTTGCCTGACATCCAACGAGTGTTTGAGTTTTGAGAATGGACAAAGTGGAGCATTTCTTCTTTGAAGACTAAGCTGATGATTTGGTTTGGGTACTTTAAGCCTCTTGAGAAATGTGACAAAGGGCCTCATTGAAAAACCTGTTGAAATAAATGGCAAGACTCTGCCTTTTATCAACAGATTTGAGCCCACCCCTTGCATCTGTTAATAGCTTCAGAGACAGTACTAGACCCAAATTTACAAAATCTGGCATTTCAGAACTCACTGCAGCGTATCTCCAGTTACCTGAGTTGATTTGTTTCCTGTGGGGCATATGAGAAGTTGAATCAAGCTATTGTCATTATCTCTTCCTGTAAATTATTGATATCTGAAATGCTGACGATTCAGGCTGCGGTTACAGTAAGCATTAAAGCTTCCTGGAGTATTATTTTTCTTGCTGGCTCTTGTCCCATATTCTGGCCTTGTTCACTTCCAGAACAAGTAGTGATGAGCTGTGATTGACAGATCATTCTTGCTTGTGTATATATGATTATTTGCATTCATTTCAGGAATGTCAGAGAAAATGCAATGTTAAATATTGATTTCAAGCAGGAAAAGGCAGTGCTTTCTTTTAACCACAAACACCTCTGTAGCTACAGTTAAATTTTAAAGTAAAATTTGAAGTGTGTGTTTACCTACCTGCACAAAGCCAGAAATGTTTTTCCTAGGGTTCAGCAGCAGGCTTCCCACTCTTTGTTTTTCTGTTGGCCATAGAAAAGCAGCAGCTATGGCATTCAGAGAGCAGTAGGTTTGAGCTGGCTGTCCATTTTGCTAGGAATGACCACTGCAGATCAGGCAGGATCCACCCTCTCACCAAAAAGCAAAGAAAGCAGAACAATGATTTCAGAGCCTTTCTAAGACGTGTTGTTGACCCCATATGCCAACACCAGAGCTCTGATAGAGTGCGTCGGTGCTCTTTGGTGGGGTGGAATACTGTGTGTGCCTAAGAAACCTGAAAGCACAGTAGTAAATTATTATGTGTAAAGCTTCTGGGACAGATTACTCAACCCTATTTTCCCAAGGAATTTTATTATCTCCTGACAAGGAAAACATATTACAGAAAGCAAGGGCTCTTTGTGTCTGCAACCCTCTTCCACAGATGTAAATACTGAAACTTTGGGGATGGTGTAGGATACTAAGCAATCCATTTCACTGTTCACATCAACAGTAATTAAGAGTGCTTGGATCTCAAAAGCTTTAGGTGATTTATTTGAGGTCATTCTGAAGCCTGTAGGTGAATTGATCCATGACGTTTTTATGGGGCTAAAGCTGGTGTTAGGTTAGGCTGTTCTTTTCCTGGTAACCCATGCTCAGATGGCAGGGAGCACTGGCCCCCTCCCAGCAAAGCATTTAAACACAGTGTGGAATATGAACATAAAATCCATAAAGACAGTGCTTGACTTAATAATTCCATGGGGATTCAGGTTACATGTGAGCTTTGCTGGAATGGGCATGTGATGGGATCTCCCTGCTTCCTGGTAACAAACACAAGGACAGATATTTTGCCTCCTAGGAGAAGGCATGAAATTGGCTCCAGAGTGCTGATAATCTCCCTGGAGGTTTCGAATGTTTTGGGGGTAGCCCATTGCTCATGTACACTCCTGAAGCACCATCAATGTCCTTGCAAATACAGCATTACTGGCTGTCTGAGGCTCTCCATATTTTCCTTGTTTGAAGCACACTGCTGCCAGGACAGTTTGGATCCTTCTCTTGCCATCACCCTGCCTCCTGCTCTCCTCTATCTCTGTGCCATCTATCCTGATCCAGAAACCCAGTGAGCTCTATCTGTGGGCTGTGGGGGAAGGGGAACATTACTGTGGAAGTAACAACTCTTGACATTCAACTCAAGGAGTGGGAAATCTGTCACCACACCTTCTGCTAACACAGAGAAAGCTCCGAGCCTTGAATTACACCCTCCGTCCTGAAAGCCAGGCTTAAGCATCCCGCAGGAGGCTGACCTGGACTACCCCATGGTCACTGCACAGGAGGCTATCTCGCAAGGCAGCCATATGCTCAGGCTGATGCAGTGGCTTGTGAGACAGGCTTCACATCAAGGAGAGTGGCAGATATCTTGAATGATAACAGGAGCCAGATTTTAACTTAATTATCTTTCAGAACACTCATGAAGTCATGTTTTGCTTTATTTGGTGTGGTGGAGTTAGCTTTTAACTAACACTATATATGCCAGGCTACTTTTTGACCACTATTTAAAATATTCCACGCTGTTCTTTTCCTATCCTAACTTGCTCATCGTTGCTCTGGTATACGATTATAAAAAGAATTTCCTTCATCTTCTATTCATCTTTTAACTTACAAGAGCCAAATATACTTACAAGGATCTGGGTCTTTCAGCACTAAAAAGGGGGGAAAAAGTGATTATTATTTACTGCTCTTCTGATATCAGAATTAAACTGTGCCTTGCCAGGCTTGCTTAGCTGGCACTAGGAAGATTAATACACCCACATTTGGCTTACTCGAGTTACAGACTGTTTACGCTAACAATTTGGAGAAAATGACACCAGTGGTCTCCAAGAAGTGAAGTGCCAACACAACAGATTTTAAAATCTGCAAGAAATAAAAAAATGGGCCTCAGTAAGAAATGAAAGCCTTGCATGCTGGATTAATAAAGAGGAAACTGTTCACGGTATATAAAATACAATGTGTATCCAGGACCTGCTTGCTAATCCAAAGCTATACCAGAGCTAAAAAGTTTGGCTTTTTCCATTGCTAAAAATCTGGGAAACCCAGGCACACCAGCGTATTAAAATGTTCCTTTAAAATGGCATTTCCTTGCATATGTAAAGGTCCTTTTCTAATCAAACCTGCATTTAAATCCACATACTGCAAATGCTTCTGCACATATTTAATTCACCTTGTATACAGAAATTCTTGCAAGATTATGGCCAGAAAGTATATGGTTTTTACCCTTTTAGTCCTGACCTTGCAGGAGGGAAGAATGGGATTTTCAAGTGTGCTTAAGAAAGTGAGGTATGCAGTTCTCCTCATTTCTCATATTGGGGACTTGATCCTTCAAGTTATCTTAAGAATTCTGACCAGAATATTTCAAGGAGGAAGAGAGTGCCTGCAGCTGCAAGCCTGAAAACACATACAGTTTTAGAGAAAGTACTGAAGGAACCACCAAGAGAAAAATGGCTTAACAGTTGCAACTGCAAGACAGAGTGTACTTGCGTAAACAGCATAATTGTACATGCAAGCACTCCAGTGCAGAACATTTATTTCTATATCCATGTGGGGAGGGGAATGTGTAGCAAATGACTCACCCTCACTACCTTACAGTCCTCACACCGTGTTTTTTTTTCTAAACTACTGTGATTGTTCCAATAGTCTATAAAGAATATAGTATTTGTACATTAGAATATTACTTAAATAGGAGAATGTAAAGAATAGTTATAGAATTAAAGACCTTTAGTAAGCTCTCATCAAAGCTCAAATGACCCCTTTATCAATAGTGTCCCTATCACCCATGTTTCAACACTATTTTTTATTTATGGCACAATCTTTTGCCTGCTGGAGGCAGTGAAAAGATTTTCACTGAGAACAGCATAGGCATGCTCAACTCCTAACCTTCCAAATCAGAGGCTGAGTTGTTTCTTAAAATTTCTAGGCAGGGTTGTTTGAATAACTTTCCTCTTTTATAACTCCTAAATTCTCTCCTCAAGACCATGAAAACCATAGGAACATGCAGTAACATGCTGTAATCCCATTTCCAAAATTTCTAGAAAAGTCATTGAAATCCATGTCTCTTCCAAAAGCCACTGAAAATTTTTCAACTGATCCAACCTGCACTGACAGCAACTACAGGCTTGAACGTTCTCAGGTGGAAACTTTCTCACAAAACCCTGTGACTTCTAGCTCTATCGTGGTCTCAGTCATTTCTGACAACTGCTTTCAGTGCCCCACTACTGTGCTGACCTCAGAGCACCGGTGCATCCCAAACTGGGCATTAATTGCCCTGGCAAAATACTGCTCAGACAGAGCTACCTGGGGAAAGGGAGTCCTTAAAACAAAATGAAAGCAAACAAAACCAGTTGTCTCAATTATAATGGCACAAGCTGTGATATTTGATGATTACTGATAAGGTGAAATGGGATGCTAAGTGTGGTCCTTAAAAATCTGTCTCTTATCTGAGCAAGGCTAGTAAATATCAGTAAAACATTGGCATTATGTACCAAAGCTGGCAAAGAAGCTCAGCAGGGATATGTTGGTTAGAGTGAAGTCCTTAGCCACAGTAAAGCACCATAGGAGACAATATTTCCCTGTAGTGCATGAGTTATGACATGGTAACAGGTCATGACAAACGATCCTTAACGAGAAGCAGATATAAAAGCATAGCTCTCAATCTCTCCCTCAAGTGTTGAGGCTTTCAGGAATTTTCCTGAAAGAATATTTCCAATAAAGTTTAATTCAAAAAAGAGCTGCTCTTACTAATCCTCTTCTTGCTGACTCAGATAACTCATGCTGTATGAGGTGGTGGATCTTCAGGCACCGACAGTCTGCTACTGTGACTTTACTTGCAGGAAACACTATCGGGAAACTCTATTATCTAAACATGGGTGGCGGATAAGCAAAAGATCTGAGGTGTGACTCTTCATGTTGGCACACCTCAGCAGACAGCAGAGTGCCCAGATGCTCTGACATCCACTGTGCAGCACAGAGAGTGCAAAGATGACAGAAAATGAGCTCTCTTTTTGTTTAGCATCATCGAAAATAAGATACTGGATGTCTTGAAACAGCAGTAGGCATACACATCTCTCTGTTTAAACAACACCAAAGTGGAAGAGAAAACACTGCCAGAAAAATCCACAGCCTCTCAATTTCAGCAGCATCTTACTGAAATACAGAGTTGGAGAAGAGAATGAGGGCTGAATACAGAAAGAATACACATCAAGATGGAGTTTACCATGTTTTGGGAATGACTTCAATACAATCTGTAAGATAAAGTAAATATGAAAGTGAAATTAAATCTTTAAGTGTATATTTATTTGGAAAAATAGGAGCCTAAAATACTCCCCCTTCCCTTGATCTGAGTGCAGATCTTTGCATTTCATTCTCTGTCAGCTACTTTCACTAGCAAAAATAAAAATTGCTTTATTCCCATAATAGTCTGCTAGGGCTAGGCTACATGGCACACCAACAAGACTCAGTGACTTAGTTGCAGCTATGAATTTTGCTCAGTGTCACTCAGAACACAACTTGAAGACAATGGAAACTGTGGATATAACAAATATCTCAATTTATTCCACACAAGTTTAATTTCCTTTGTTGGAAACCACAGAAGTGGTTGAGTTTACAAGACTGGGATTTAATACCAATAATACGAGAGCCTAAAATATAGATATTGAGAAAAAATAAACACAGATGTCTCCCGTGCCATGTTTGAGGCTTATTTTACAAGTACATGTACTCTGAACTTCAGAGGAACAATCTTATTTATATCTGTAAATACAACATAAGTGAGATGGGATATTGGCATATTTGGATGGAAGTTCTGGGAAAGAGGTAATTAATCTATGTAATAATCCCATACAATTTGCATTTTACATCCCAAATTAAATTTGCATTTTTTACCTGGCTTAGATTTATTTAAACTTTATTCTTTCCATTGGGTTTTACCCTTCATTCTTCAGCTTTCTTCCCTACTTCCTTCCTAAGCAATCTCATAGCTAGCAGGCTTCCCATACCTTCATGGTTCTTGAAAAACTGCCTTATTTTTCCTACCACCCCTTCAGTTCATTTACAAGACAGAGACAGTGTGCTCTCTCTAGAATCAAATCCTGACAACCAGTTGCTCTGACAGCTCTACCTGCAGTGCACATTTGATACGTTTTGAGTTTCAATCAGCCATAAGATATAGTGACAAGATGTTTGAGCAGTGAGGATGATAATGGATCAAAACAACACATGAATTCTTTGTCAGCATAATATGAAAGGCAAGAGTGATATTATCCTACACTGTCACTTTTACGAGTAAGAACTCATTGCTCCCACAGTCTTTCTCGCTCGATTATGGGTGCCACATTTTTTGAAAGACAGACAAATTGAAGACAATTTAGAGATAGCAAAGTATCAGTAAATAGTAAAAGAAGAATGTACAAGGAAAAAATCAGAGTTGGGCATGTCTGTTCAGGAAATTAGTTGATCAAAATATAATTTCTACATTAACCATGTTACAGTCATTGTTGATTAATTTAGAGAGGAAGATAAGAAACCAAAGCTTCAAGCAGAGAGGGAAAATGTAACTTTGATATTCGGGAAAACTTTGCAGTACAAAGGAAAATTGACAAAGAGTAAACTTTCAGGAAAGACTGCATAATAGCTATCCTTGCAGAAGCTCAAGGTCAGATGAGAGGCCCTCATCTATTTAATATCACTTAAGGAGAACTGAATCATATCTGCACTTTAGAAGTCTGACCCAAATCCCAATCTTCTTCCCAAAAGTTCTCATCAGTAACCCTAACAAGTAACCTATCTTAAGCTTTTGTCGTAATATAAGCCACAACCTCTGTTTAGCATAGGATTAAGTATTAGGATCTGTGAGGCTTAGAGAAATTAGAATATTCTCTCTATAGGTGTGCAAGAACCAGTGACATTCAGATAAATAGAAAACTCCTAAACACTTAAAAGGAACACACAGCAGTTAATGGACATGACCAACAGCAACTCCTCAAGTTGCTTAATGGAGTTTAACTACAGACAGCCCTGTTGATAGATCACACCTAACCATCCTCTGAGCTTTTATAAAACGCAGATGCCTGAAAGAACATTATAAATGCTGGTGGTGTTCTCCTTTACCTTTCCAGCTCTGTGCATCTGGCATTAAGTTTTGATAGTTGTGTTATTTGGATGAAATCACTGCTCTGTCTTTCCTTGGCACACTAGCTGCCTATCTGGATAATATTTGGTTTACTGCTGGGATTCTGTCCTCCTTCAGAAGGTAATAATTCTCCTCCCAAATAATTTTTCCTTATTAATTATTGCCCGACTTCAGTGGACTGACAGGAAAAGGATAATAGTGTCTTTATACGTGATTTCAAGTTTTCTGATTCTGCTTAAGCTACATTGTCTATGCTGTATATTGCTCTCACACTTTCGAGTTTCAGATAAAACTTCTAAAAGAGGAATACAGAGAAATGTGCTCTCATTGAAGCAAAATACATAGACAAAAATGTGATGTTACCATTTAAATACATGTAACAACTTAGAAGCACACCAACAGAGGAATTGTTTAATAGCTTTTGCATAAATTATTCACAGGACTCCAGATATCTTTTATAATGTTACCTCTGTGCATTGAAAGCTTGTTTACCAAGAAAAAAAAAAAAAGCCAATCCAAACCAGCTGGGCTATGCTTTCATTTAAATTGATGTGAACTGTTGGCTCATTAGTACAAAGTCCTCCTAGCCCTGAGGTTTATCTCTATATGTCTTTCTGGAAAAGCAGAAGTCTGGCCTGTGTTAAGTTAAAGCAAAAGGCCATATGTATCCTGAATGGTGTATAATGCTGTCCTAGCATCCTTTCTTGCCATTATGGAAAACAAGTTTCTATCTAGCTTTTTGCTTTGCTTAGCCTTGAAATCCTGAGTCATACAACACGTGGTGCTTCAGGTCTGTGTAGTAACAACCAGCTACAGCAGAATGGAAAATAAATCCTGTAAGGGCAGAAGAGGATCACAAAATGTTAATGCCCCAAAGATGTATAGGCCCCCTTCCACTGAATCCTCTTGACCTTTTGAATGAAGATAGGAAGAGCAGGAGCAAGACAGGTGATGTGAGATGTGTGGTAAAAAGGAATGAATGTGGGTTTGCCTAATCAGATGGCTGTGTATTTCAGCTGCAGAGATTTTTAAGAACAAGCTGTTGAAGGTTATGCAAAGAATTAACCATTCTGCAAGTTTAACAGAGGGGGTAAATATTATTATTTGAAGGAGGCATTTTTAGATTGCAAACGAATGGTTTGAATCTCAGTTGTGGTGTTGTACATCATGTGCTCAGCCTTGTAGCTCCTCCAGCACTCTGCCCACCCTTTTGGTGTTCAACCATCCTGTACCTAATGCTGTGCCAGAGTTCAGCGCTGCAGTATTCAGGACATACTGTACATGCTGCATGCCTGCAGATGTACATCTATAAGGAAAGTAAAAAGTTAGTGCGGTAGCACAAGACTCAGACCAACTATTCTATTTCTTCTCCAGAGAGAAAAAGGCAATTTCTCTTCAAAACTCTCAGAAATTTTCTGTTGGGTTTATAGGCTGAGATCTTTTCTTTTCCAATGTACTTTTATGAACTCCAAGGTCAAATCATGCAGGCTGAATTAGATAACAGTGTCTAGAGAGAGGATGACTCAGTTTATTTGGGTGGCACAATATGAGCTACTCATAGTCCCAAGAGTTTCTCTCAGCATGTCAGGAATTTGCAGGTGATATTTCTGCTTGTCTGTTTCCTCTTGTAGATTTTCATACTGTAAAAAAAAAAATCTAAATCATCTTCACCTGGTTCATTAGGGAATAAGTTGTGAGATTTAAGTAGTTGCGTATAATGATGGAGAGAGGTTTCTGTGTTCTAGAGATTAAGGATTTCTTTTATTTATTGTTGATTATTTAATGTGCATATTTGACACATAACCCAATATTTCAACACTTCCATAGCATCTTTTGAGTAGTGTGAGTGTGTGATGGAGACCTTGGAATGGTATCAGAGGCGGTGCCAGGCTGCAGGAGTGGACTGAGCCTCGTAGTGAGGCTCCCTTGGGCTCAGCCTTTCCAGGCAGGGGTGCAGCCCGGGTGGGTGCACAGCCACAGAGCGCCTGTCCCACACCCCCGGCTCATGCACCAGACTTGCAAGGCTGGTGGGACCTGCTGTGCTGGTGGAGGCTGGCCTAGCTTCCAGGGAGCCTGAAAGGAAGGGCTGCACTAGTGCTCAAGCAGGCTGGCATGCCTTCTTCGGGAGAGGTGGCACTGCCCTTCAGCAGGGACACGGCAGGAGCCATCTTAGATAATAAGGACGTCAGCTGCATTTGCTGTAAGCAATGTCTCCTTAAAGAAGGACATAATCTGCACTAAGAGTGGCTAAAACATTTTATTCCCTTTTAGGAGACAGATATGCGAATTTTTTTTTTTTTTTCTGTGGCTCGTTGTTGCTAAATGTAGAGCAGAATTCAGCTGCCTTCTCACTCAGGCCAACCTGGAACTTCTTTTTAGCTGCACCTAATGCAATTATAGAAGCTTGCTGACGTTTTTCTTAAGAGACAAGCATCCCAATAAATAATCTGGAGAGTTGCTCTATGATAGACTGAGTCACTGTTTTCTGAAATAGGCCAAAGATCATCTAATTTATATGCCTGATCTTCCATCTGGATGTCTTTAAAACCCTTTAAAACTTAAACTGTAAGAGAAAATATGCCCGATCTTGTCTCAGTTCTGAGGAAAGAGTTTTGATTCCTGGAATTGGTTGCACCATTGAAAAGAGCATGTGATATTTTTTATGATGGGATGAGAACAGGTGAAACATGGGGGGGGAAATAGAGCATAAGCTTATTGTCACTTTTTATTTTTTTTTAAATCAAGAAATGCACATCTGTTGATTTGTATTCACAAGTTATCTAGCCATGAAAAGAGAAAGCCTGGTAATTTAACAGTCTATTTGCAACAGCTTGTCAATGAGTCTTCAAATGCCCTTTTCCACCACTGACAGTCATTTTTCTTGTGACTGCAGTATGGTTTCCCCTTGTAAAGTGAGTTAGAGCCTCAGCTGGGCTTAAAATTTTTCTGAGTCATCAGTTACACATCCTCTAGCTCATATATTTATTGTGGCCCTGTGACTGTCTTTATCCAAAAAGGTTTGTTTAGAACTGGATTTTTGTCAAAGGAATCATTCATTAAAATTTCTCTGGACCCTTTCCTCAGAAACTTCTTTAGCCTGTCCTTTATTTCCTGTGGGAACTTCTGTGATCTTGATGGGTTTATCATGAGCGACTACTTGTTAGGTTAGTTTTCTTTAAAAAACCACAGCAACCTACAAGTATTGTGAGCTTTGGACATAAATAGCCTGCCATGGTTGTAATATTCAGGGCTCTTTCCACAACAGCCTGTTCACATCCTTCATATTTGGCTCCCATAGGGAGCCAAATTTTCTAAATTCAGATATCTTTTTCTTCTTTTGGAGTGGAACCCTACAAAATAAAGAAGTTTGTCCTTTTTCCCATATTAGTCAACTCTATTGTGCTTTGTCTTCTTCTTGAAGAATTTACTTGTCCCTTTTATTTCCCTGCTGCTTGTTTGTTTATTTAGGAATACTAATTTAAAACTTCTTTTCATACACTTAGAAAAAATAATGTCTTAGTTACAAAATCATGAAAATCAAACTGAAAGAACCATTACCATGAAATCAGCAAGATGTGCTGCATTCATAACGGGTGTGCTACATTAGCAGGATAGTGCAGTGATATCTTATTGCTTCCTAGATCTTCCATGGAAAACTTTAAACCTGTTCAGGCAAGCAATTTTCACATTTTTAGTTCATTTTGAGGGTGGTGTTCAAGTTACAGAAAAACCTACACCTTTTCTGAACTCCTTAGAAGGCAATCAGAGAACTGAGTTCTTACTTCCAGAAGAAAGTCAATAAAAAACCTGATAGACATGAGCTTTGAATGATGATGGCTGTTCTATTAGTTTGACTTGATGGCTTTCTGATCTGTGCAGTATGGTCAACTTCTCTCTACAGGAAACACGGAGAGATGCAACTTCTATACTTTTGTGCACTTTAGCTCCTGATTAAATTAACATAAAAATATCACACAACACCTGAGAAAGCCAGCTGAGGAACAGATATCATAAAATGTGCACAAAATATAATAAACCCCAGAAATTTAATGCCTAGTAGTACCTTTATAGAAATAAGAAGACCTCTAGGTCTTGTTTTGTCCATTTTCTTACTATAGAAATTAGACAAAATGGATTTACTTGAACATTTGTCTGATGTATTTGCAATCAAAACCTAGGAACTCATCTCTTTAAAGAAAAAGGGGGGGGTGGGGGGTTGGAAATCTCTGCTAAACCAGTGTTTTAGAGGGTTACCTGCCAGCTCTGTGGGTCTTCTGTGCTTCCTTCTTTCCTCGACTTACTGAAGAAATGGATGCTCCATGATAGTTTATTTCTCATGCTGGCAACACAAACTTTTTCATGCAACTTAAAAAAGTACTCTTTCTGTGTTTTATCAGGGGTAAAGTTTGCCTCAAGGCTTATAAACCAAATTGACATCTCTCTCCCTTGTAAAATGCATTGTAGGTTTAAAATTGGATTTGTTTTACTCACATGGTTAAAAATGTCATTCTCAAGACTTGAATAGATAAACTGTGTTTTATATAAATTACAATTAAATGTACATTCCACTTTACCTGTGAATACAATACTCTTCTGGGAACTAGCTATTTTTAAATTTGGTTAGGATTATGTTAGATTTTCTTCACTACAGTTGTCCAAGTAATGCTTCTGAATAGAACTGGTATCCAATTATGAAGCAGCCTATGGCAATTTGCATCATGGAACTCAAAACATGTATAATCTGGAAGAAGGACACGAGGAAAATGGGAAGGAGTTTCTTCTTAAATACTGAATTTTGAAGTATATACCTTTAGCACTTTCCAAAACTGCAAGGTAGAATAAAACCAGGTTTTAAACAAACTGATTTATTATGCCAACAATACATCTGACCTAGTTTTAGAAATTTTCCTCTTTTTTTTTTTAATAGTTCTGCAGTGTCAGAACACCAGCACAAGCCAGTAAAATGATTAAAGCACTCTCTCTAAATTTCAGGGGATGACGGAGGTATACCGCAGCTGTGATGGACAGGAATGATTTGTACCAGCTGTGATAAGCTTGATGTGAAACTGGCAGGCCACACTTTCACTGGTTGAAATAAACCAAAAAAAGACCTTTGACAATACTAGCGTGGTTGTGAATGAGAGAAAAGGTTGTTTTTTCCCATCTTTGTAATAAAGAAGAATATTTTCTATGAAAACTAGCAAAGAAATGTGGTATCTAAAAACAAAAAAATACTTTGGCACTGAATCTTTTAAAATTAAGATGCCTTTCCCTCATGCCATGCAGACATTTTATACTCTGAGAAAATCTTCTCTTTCCTGTTACTGGCAAGAGCTGATGCACTGTGTAACACCATCTTTTAATTCCTCTTGGTAAGCTTAGAACTCTTTTTATGAAGGATCCACAATGCAGTGCAAACAAAAGTGTACACCATAATCTTATGAGAAAATGAAACTGAGAATGAACTAAAACAGATTATTGGTGTTTGCATTGATTTGTGTGTTTAGTGCAACCTTAAGCAGTTAATACTAGAATACTCCTCCTGAATTTCAATGATAGTTTGCATCTGTGTTACATTGTTTTAAAAATTGATTTGGTCAGTTGCATAAGCAGTCAAGACATGGCAAAATAAATATCCAGTGATATGTTCCATAGACTTTTTTTTTCCCCTTGAAGTGAGTTAATTGAAAACAGTATATAGGTATTGACTGGGACACCTGGCCACTATAAGTTTTAACAGAGCCCATAAAACCAATCATGATTAAGTTTAATAGATCAATATGAAATTTACTAAAGCTCTGTTAAACTTTAAGCAGTTAAAATCAATAGATAACCTACTGCAAACAGATACAGAGAGGCCCTTGATTGCCAACAGAGTTAAACATCTCCTTGTGAAGCGATGGGGGGTGGTGGTGGAATAGAAAGCCCTCGTATGTCAGCAGACTTGTCAGTGTCATTGCTGCTCCTGGTGCTCTTGTTACGGAGAAATGCATTTGGGAACTACTATGCTGACCTGGTTTTACAACAAAATCATATACAAAGCTGTGGGCATCACCTTCATTTTCAGATTCAACCCCAAATCTTTCACTCTGCCCACTGCTTGGTGTTCATAGGTGTACGGCATCTCTCACACTGTGGATGCAGCTCCCCGAGCCCTCACTTCTGGGTCTTTAAGCTGAACCATATCCCAGAGTGACATGCCACCAGAATTTGAGAGGGTTTGGACTTGGATTTGAACACAGTAACTTTAGCACATATCTAAACTTTGTGCAGTTTGGGGTTTTTTTTAATTATTATTATTATTAATTTCCAGAGGTTTTTTTTTTTTATGCTTAAAGCCCTAAACACTTGGAAATGCTCACAGAATAAAGCATTGTTAAAGTGGCACTTTTTCATATATTGCCAGCTGCTGTACCTGGGCATTTGTGAAAGGTGCTGTGTGCCCATACCTAGTTTTAAACTAGGGTGGATGCCTGTAACACTGCATGTCTCATCCCAGGATTCACTATGGTCTGCAAAGAACATTCTGAACTCTGTGCTGCCACTATTACACCAATACTGGTGCCTGACCTCCCTAGTCTTTTGGCGGGCTGCTATAAAAGGGCTTGCAGGAGTTTCCTCCGTAGGCTGCAAACTGAATATGTCCATACTAGCAATTTAAGTTTTCACTGATTACACCCATAAATCATAACTGGTGATTATTATCATGATTCCATAATCACAAATAGTGTCTTGCTTGCTCAGGTTGGTTTTTTTTTCTACAGCATTTTTAGTATTTTCTATGTTTCTTGATGTCTGTTGGTTAAGAAACGGCCAAGCAACTGCTTCTGTAATGCTAAAAGGTAGGCTTGGCTTACAGCAATAAATATTGGAGTCCCTAGTTCTAAAATCTACTCAGTGTTGGTGGACCCTCTGATCTTTATGGAGACCTGCATGTTTCCCTGTGGGTACTGATCTGTGTGCAGGGTAAAGGGCTTAAAATAATACTGAGGCTTTGGCTGGATCTATACAATAGTGAAGGGGAAGTTAAGAGATGCAGTGCCTGAAATAGGTACAGTGAGGATTCTGTTCATCACCGCGGAACACCTAACTCCAGTTGGATGAAATAATGCATTCAGAGAGTTGGCCACTTAAAGCCAGAAGGGCAATTCAGATTGGCACAGCCAAACCAAGCTCCTGCTTGGTGTAATCAAGTGTCTGCCATGCTGAATAGCTTCATAATTAATGGAAATACTATCTGTAAGAATAAAGGTGATTTATTATAAGTGTTTCACTTGGGGCCCGCAATGTTTTGTGGGTTATTTTTTTTCAATGTTTGATGAGTGAAGCTAAGGATACATGTTGTCTTACACCCCACTGGAAAAGATGGGTTTGCATAATTTGTTAGTTATACTTCCAGAGCTTCTCTCCCAGCATGTCCCCAGAGAGGTACACTTTGGTAACACAAATACTGTCCTTTTATGCTGTTGTATCGCTGAATGTCAGCACAAACTTTTCAACAATGAAGAAATCATGGGTTGTAGCAAAGCAACAGGACCATCCTTTCTCCCTCAGTGCTGGGTGTCTTACAGTAACTGGGAGAGAAATTCTTATTCCCAGATGTATATTAAATCTTTATACTAAAAGCATTTTTTCTGGTTAGCAACATTTTAGCTCTAAAACAAAGCCCTGACACTAATCACTTTTACAAATCCTTTTTCTAGGGCTTGAGTCAACTCCCTTTGAAGTCAGTGGAAATCTTTGAATTTACTGAGAGCTAGTAGAGGCCCCTACATTATAAGCAGCACTTGGTTGATTGGATTAAAAAAAAAAACAACAAAACAACCCAGTTATAGTAACTGCACTTACACACAGCACTAAAAC
Organism: Edolisoma coerulescens; assembly: GCA_013397115.1. Classification (NCBI taxonomy): domain Eukaryota; kingdom Metazoa; phylum Chordata; class Aves; order Passeriformes; family Campephagidae; genus Edolisoma; species Edolisoma coerulescens. The sequence goes on from VWZW01006289.1 coordinate 6,463,562, forward strand.
TTTCAAATAACAGCCTTCTAATAAAATCTTAATTTCTAAAACATGTAAGCCTAATTATTATTCATCCGTGCTCGCATGCTGTGCTACCTCTTGCAAAGCGTTCTGCCTCATATATCATGTTGTAATTAGTAAAGTGGGAAAACACATTCATCTCTTCTTCAAAGAAAAAAATCACACTTTAATCTTAAGTACATCATAATTGGCAAGAGAAAAAAAGAGTGGGGGAGGTATCTGAAGAGTACCTCAAGGATTTTGCATGGCCAATCTTTTTAGTAGGGAATCAGTGCTGTAGAGCTTTTATTTCTGCATTATTACTGGCTAGAAAAAATAAAGGCGAGAAGCACAAAGAAAGGAGCACAAGGACCAATATGAGGAAGCATCAAAACAAGAAGAAACACCCTGTTTTGGGAGAACCTTCTCTCCTTCCCTTTTTGGAACAAAACTCTGAAAGTTGTTCAAAAATAGTAATGCTACTGATCTTACTCATAGGACTGTCTCCCTAACAGAACCAGCAGGCTGAGGTAGCAGCTTATGGAACCATGCAGAACAGAAAAAATTATTTTTCTAAATTATAATTCAGATGATGAAGCTGCATAGCGGGATATTCTGAGAGTATGCAGAAATCTACTGATCTAATATTTGAGAATTCCTGGTTAAAATTCCTTGCTTCTTTGTGAAGACAGCCAGTAACACAAAAATGAAATACATATTTTTGCAGGAATGAAGCAGGAGGATGAACAAATCTACCCCTTTAATAAGCTTGAATATGGTCAGTTGTTAAAACAGATAAATTATTTGGAGCTACAATTTGATTTTATTAATTTCTCTTTTGGTACTTTAAAATGATCAGTGATCTGTCTAAGAAATATTCAGCTGGGCTAAATATTTAACAATAAGAGCATTGGGGATATTTATTTTTAAATAGTGTAAAATGAATGCAAGGTTAAAAATTACCAAAATGGGAGTAAGGAGTGATAGGGCATGCTTCCCTGGAGTCAGTTTGCTGAGGATCTCAGAATAATTCAAGCAAACTTTGTCTGAAGCTCACAAACTCTTTAGGCATTATAATGCGCTACATAGGAAAAATAGGCCTGGGAGCCTAGCTTAGGACCAATGTTTTTGTTTCAAATGTCTTGCCCAAACTTAAACATAAAGTAGTCTCAGATGAAAGCAAAGTTGAAGATGTTTTTTCCTTCCCCTTCCAACATATTAAATCCTGGAACCCAAACGCTAGGGTGTTATGCAAAATAGTATCTGTCTGTGGTTACTGAGGTTTATTCCAGGCTTTTGCAAAGACAAACTGCAGCAGAGACAGCTGAATGTATCCTTAGCACAGTAAATGAACTGCCTTTTTCACATCATAGTGAAAAAGCCCCCAATTTAGACTTCAAATTCTCTATATTTTAGCTCTCCAAGTCAGTAATTATAGCAAACTTCCATCCCTTATGGGTCTGGCACAGTGTTCGCAAACTTTTAATCTTCCATCATCTTTAAATAAAAAATGAAATAAAATTTACATTTGCAGTCAGGTTCTGGAAATAAGCCAGTTTCCACTTAAATAGTCTATGGAGCAGAAAGAATTGGGCAGGAACTTACCCAGAGGAAAAGCCTCAGCAGGTGAGTCCCAAGGAACTGGCTTTCTCATCCCCTCTGCATGTTTAGTGTTTCTGTACCATAAGCAGGACATTGCGCTTTTAGGGTTGACTTCTCCACACTGGGATTAGAGTATTTTCTTGTAAATACTTTGTTTACGCACCTATGACTTTGGGTAGGCCACTCAAGTGTTTTGCAGCCTGTATGGAAGTGGTGGGTGACATATTTGTCTGTGCCAGAGGGTACACTGCTGCGAAGGAGCTAGGATATGGCAGCTATTGGCTGTGCACTCAGGCTGATGGGAAACCTGGCTGCCTGACCTCTGAAAATCAGTTATACTTTGTCTAGTTTCCTTTTGCTGTACCGGGCTGAATGACTTGTGTTTGATGAAAGATATGTACTCAGCTTTGTTGAGCAGGAGCTTGTTCTACCCATGCTTTGGAATTGTTGTAGGTGAGTCTGCCTCACAGGAGCAGGGAGCTGAGGTGTGCTCTAGGGCAGCAGCAGATGTGGGGGCAGCCTGGGTGCTCTCCAGAGGGTGGGAGGCACTGCGGAGTGTCTCCAGGCATTTCCCCTGAGCAGCCATATTCTGCCTGACAGTGATAAAAAGAGAGGGGGGAAGTCACATCTCCTTGAAACTTGTTCCAATAGTTGACTGTAGCATCAGGAACTGTGAGTTCCCACAGCCTCCCTGCAGCCCTGCCCTCAGCTCCCCATTGGTTGTCTGTAATCCCTCCCCTGTTCCATCCTCACTGGCTGGTTCCCTGTTGATCCCTCCCATGTTCCCTTTCCCTATTGGATTGTACCCCTCTCCCTGCCTCCCTCTGTCCCAGTATAAAAACGCCTGTAACTTCGTGGTGTGTCATCTCACTGCTCTTGCGCCTTCCGAAGATTAAACTTCCTGGAGTCTAAGCAGTGGATTGCTTCTCTCTCCTTTGTCTCTGCTGGCACGTCTCCCACCGGCCTGGGGGAAGCCCCATTGAGTGGAAGCTGCGTTCTCGACCACTTTTGTGTGTGTTCCTGCTGTGGCAGAGCATAGCGTGAGACCCTGGGCTTCCTGCATCCAGGCTCACGCACCCTCCCAAGCAGCCGGCCTGGCAGAGCTGCTGACAGCATCCTGATATTGTGGCCATGCAGCCATAGTTGACCAATTTTCAAACATCTTCGTTCAAATACAAATTTGTTGACTATCATCTTCCAGGTGTTGACAGAACCACCACTGGAACCGTTTTTTTTCCTCTGCTACGGAGATAAGATTGTTATGAAGCCATGTCTCATGCTAGTTTCTAATAGTATAAACTGATGGAAGTCTTTCACTGAATGACATGTTTTCTGGTCTTTTGGTATTTTTTTCCTTCTTTGTCCTTCTAAATTTTTCATTATGCCTTTTTTAGAATTGGAGGGAGAATTTTAGAACAGGAAGTTAAAACTGGTTTTAATTCCATATACCCTATGTGCTACAGTCAGGAATCTAGCTGCTGGGAAAGAAACATAAGAAGGTATACATTAAAATATGCAACACTATTTTTCTCCTGCCTCACCACTCTTTGCTGTCTTCACGATAGGTAACTTGCTTTGATCTTATATCCATTGACCAGATGCTAAATCACACTGCTACACACACAGGCTTTAGTTCTTGGCTCAGTGAATCTTGATTGCCAAGCTTACCCTTTTAACAAAATGAGTCTTGTTGCATATGAATATCTCTGTTCAGTAAAATAAAATGAGTCAGTAAGTTTTAGCTCATTAGGCAAAATGTTGCATAAATGAATAGAAAAAATCTATTTGCTGCTATAAATATGTTCTGGAGAGTAAATGTTAAATTGGATCTAACGTTTAATAACAGTAACATCATTTTTTTTAAACTCTACAGTACAAACATATTGATAGACCAAATGAGCAACTTAGATTTCAGTCCATTGTGGGGTCTAGAAATGTAAAGCAATGTCAACAATGTACAAAGAGTAGAGATAAGCATACCATATACCTCTGCTTCAAAAACACAAGGTACTTTCCAGCAATTTAGGGGACGTAACTTTTCCTGGATAATTAAAATATGCTGAAATATTTTGCAGGGAATAATATGCTAAATGAACCCCAAGCTGAATTCTTCACTCGACTGGCTTGAATCTGTCTTTTCAGAATGTTTCATGGGTTTACAACCACTGTAAATCTACCAATGTTGTTTAGGCTAAAATTGTGGTGGTTCCAACTTCTTCAGTTTTGGGGCTTCTCCGAGTGGGTTTCAAACAGTGTCAGAATTCAATAGTCTTGGCATGTAAACCTGGAAAGTCTTGAAAATGGCATTTAAGATCAGATGAGGCAATGGGTGTGGATAGCCTTGACCTAACTGTGATGGCAGAAAATAAGCTCGGAGGATGCTCTAAGATGGACGTAAATACTTGATAACTTTTTCCTGGAGTGCAGGCTTACTAAATGCAGTCTCTTATGAGAGAAACGTTCAAGTCTCATCAGACATTGATTCACTGCGCAGTGCTGTGAGCCCAGGGAGTATGGAAACTGGGTGCAGCCCTTCAGCTTCACAACTTTGCCAGTGGTATTTTAGGGGATTTCTAGATTACGAGAGTTATCATGGAATTGATCTGAAAGCTACAAAACAATTCAGTACCCATGCTATTGATTTGATTAGAGTTAATTTATCCCAGATTTTAAAAGAATAAAAACCAGCAAATATTTGGGAATTGAAACAAATATTAACACAAATTGTAATGGCATGCTAATTTTCTCCAGGGGACATAGACACTATAGATCTGTCATAGTACAAGTCTTTTCCTAGAGTTGATAAGAAATTACAAAAATGCTATCATTATGGGAAAGTAGCATTATGTTGTTTAATGATTATATTTTTTTAGGGATGGAGAATTTTTTTTTTGAAGGTGATACCACAGAAATGTAACTGAACTCATAATAAAGTTCAGTGATATTCACTTAAATCTTGACTGAGCTGTCCCATCATCTCTTCTGTAGATGGAGTTTTCACTTTGTCGTTACACCTCTAATAATTAGTTTACGTTCTAAAACATAAAATTACTCTCCCCATCCTACTTGTGTCTGAAGAAGGCTTTAAAGTCAGATAGACTGGTAGCTACCACTAGTTACAGCTCCGAGGCCTGGAATCAACCTAATCCCTGAAGTACCCATATTTCTTCACGTTTGCTGCTAGACATAAACACCAGACACCTCAGCGGTTAAATTCACATGAAGATCTCCAAGCCAGCCTGCTAAGCACCTGTGAGGTCTGAGTGGGAGCTGAGCTGCTGACATGAGCCTTGCACAAAGCCCAGCAAGGACTCCCGGGTGAAGTCTTCATCCACAAGACAGAAGAGCAATCTCCTGTGCTGCCCTGCTGTGGGGATTAACAGCAGGTCTACAAGCCTGTCTAGTTCAGACATTGATCTCAGCACAGTCTGTTTCTACCCATGAGAAACTTAGTGATAGCAGAAGCAAGAATCCTAAACAATGGGAACAGAGAACAGCAAGAGCTGCACCTGATGTTTTTCTAGATGTTTGGACACTGATGTTATAGGTAGCCAATAATAGTATATTTTAGTTAATATAGCCAATAAATCTATTGTAGTAGTTTAGTAGCCAATGGATATGTAACACGAACCATAATATTCTAAAGGTCCATAAAAGATGCTGTCTCTTTGAAATAAACGCTTTTTGCCTGAACTTGGTTGTGGAGTTCATATGTGTCGCGGCCGCCTCAACAGCAACGCCCTGCTTTTTAACCTCTATTTGGGATGTGTATCTAAGACAAACATCTATTTACACCCCAATCATCTGCCTACAGTGCTCCAACAAGACCCTGGTGGCTTGGTCTCTCTTACTGAAGGTCTCCCATTTTGAGCAAAGCTCAAATTCACTGGTCAGATGCCAGGAGACTGGATCTACCCCACTAGCCAAAACAGAATTAGTCTCCTTTTTTCTACTCAAGCTCATCAACATGGTGCATGAATATGGAGGTCTTCCACACTGGAGACTGAGAGTGCAAACTCTGTGCTCTCCCTGTTTCTTCATGGTTAAAGGACTCCTCTCTGAATTTCAGTGCTTAGGGTGATGACTGTGCTCCAAATGAAGTTTCTCACAGGCCAGCACTATGCTCTTGAAACTGAGTCTTGGTGTAGGTGTTTAAGAAGAGGTTGGGGTCAGCCCTGCCCCAAAAGTGTGCAGAGAAGGCCCACAAAAAATTATTCAGGGTCCAGTCTTATGCCCTTTACTGTGGAAATCCTGAGGATCCTTGACTGTATAGTAAGAGTGATGGCTTGGACCAGAAACACCAAAGGTACAACTGTAACTTTAGATCATTCCCATAGGCCTGTCTAACATAATGGTCCCAAAGGAAGCAGTATCAAGTAAATCTGTCCCTTTCAATCCAAAAAGTCCCATTAGACACAGAGAGAAAGCTGAGCTGCCATTTTAGAGATGACTGACAGATCATTACAGTTTTTGAAACCTGGAGTTTTTGTAACCTGTCCTGTGTTAGTCTATAACAGTGATGTCGTTCCCCCCCCCTCCCCCGCCACCTGCTTGCTGGAGTTCAGATCTGTTCTAGTGAGACATAAATGACTTCTGAGATTTTTTTTTTGTCTCTCAGTGAATTGCTGTCACTGAAAAGGATGATAAATGATTATTTCTGTTGACAATAGAAAATAACTAAAGTGCTAATCAGATCCCACATTCTGGGATCAATACTGAATTTCTTACTAGACTATCTTTTACACCCCTGTGCATAGTCAGCTTCCTTCTATCCCAGATATCACTTGAACATAAAACAACCAGCATCCCAGTAAATTCATGAAATATGGTTTCTGGCATGTTGCTTCCTTGCTCAGTGAATGTTTCTGAAATGAACACTCTTCTCGCTAATACAAACCTTTATGGAATAGCACATCACACTTTTGCAGGCTTGATATAGCTAGAAATATATGATCCCCTCAGTGACTTTGGAATAAACAGGAAATACTCTCACTGCAGGTGAAGGACTGCCAAGCAGGTGAGTTTTCACTCACACAGGGTCCTTGCTAGTGTTCTGCTTCCCATGCTTCTACCTATTTTAGTTTGTTCAACCTTTTTTGCTCATCTCTCTTGTCTGCTTTTCTCTCAATGTATTCCCCAAGTCATTAAAGTCCCCCAAATCTCTCTCAGTAAAAGGGTTCTCCCATCCCTCCCTTCACGCATTCTGGATTCTGTCTGCCCACACTGATACTGTGGCCCTTAGCCAGCTCTGTCCTTCCCCAGTGCTCCTTCTTCTGATTGTAGCAACGTAGAAAAGTGTGGATATGCGTCCATGGAAGTCCCTCCTAATACCCATGTTTAGGGAGGTAATATGCAAGTTCCCTGTCCGTGGAACCTGGCACACTGATATCCCAGTTCTGGTGGGCCTCCCTTTCCTGGCTCTATGCAGCTTGCAGTGTTTTTGCACTTGCCCATTCATTTGCTTACAGATGTTTAAATTCCCAAGCATACCAAAATGACACTATGTAAACCAAAATTGGAAGTTGGGGAACAGTAATAAGAATACTGATCTGAAGCCATGCTGAGCACAGGAAATGGCAAAAGTTTTTCTGGTGAGAAATAATTAGTTCATATAATTTAGTCTGCTGTTTTGTTTAACAGTGGCTTCTTTATTAGCTTCATGCTAAAAGCAGGTGGCTGCTGTCTGCTTTGCCTCCCATTGAAGCTGTCTGCTTTAAACTCTTTCAAGTTGCCCACTGGCTGAAGCTTTCAAAAGTCAAAGTGACTGACTAAGGGAGTCCCTCTGTGCGTGGGAGTCTGGAATGCAAATCCAAGTGGTACATGCTGGGGGGAAGCTGACTGCAGAATGAGCAGGAAAAAAATGCCTAGTAGCTTATTTTACATATAGGTGCTTTTCTTATTCTAGCAAAATTTCTTTGGTGCAGAGGAAATATACCTAATCTGTGATAATATAGTTTGGTCACATGACAGACTGCTGCTCATCAGACCGAGACATGCTTATTTTCCTTTATTTTTAAAAGAAAAAAGATCTAACTTGCCAGCTCAATGTTTTTTGAATTATTATGTTTTCTGTATGTAAAGCAGTAACACAGCAGCCAGGCTATAAGATAACATGTTCAGTGTGCCATAATCAGATGGGACCAAATGTATTCTTGGTACAACTCTATTAACTTTGATGGGCTTACAGGAGAGAAAAGTACAGCCCATTGACATTAAGGGGGAAATTTTTCCTGGATAGAGAGCTGCAATATCTCTATAGGTAATACTGATGTGATTGTTCCGTGTCTTGGAGGTGCAGTCATTACAATTAATGGAGTGAGTCTACATGATATACAGCATTTTGTTGTATGTCTTTTTTTTCATTTAGCAGGCTTATACTATGTTTTTACAGGTACTATTTCTGTTCAAGAGTAATAGCTGTGATTTCATGCTCTCACTGCTCAGTGTGCAGTCTCAGGACTGAATAGTAGAACTGTTTCTAAGGAAATAACATGGCTAGGGACAGTAACTGCTAAGCAAATGGTACAGGTGGATGTGATTTACTGCTGACCAAGTCTCATTTGAACTGTTTGGCACACCTCTAAATTAACTGAACAGATGGTTTTTTAATTAGTTCTGTCATTTAATTTTCTGCATTCTTAATACATGTCAGGCTGTATGTCAGGGAGTATTAGCATCAATTTCAAGTGATACAAAAACATTCATAGCAAGAATAAGCTGATAATAACAATAACAAAATATAATTAGAGTACAAATTGGGAGGTCTGCAGCTTTATAAACATGGTAAACCTAGATTTATGAGACTTCAGAGATTTGTTCAAAATGAAAAATGCATTAAACTTGCTGCAAACCAATTAGTTCTGTGCAGACCTAGAGAAGGGTTTTCTGACTTCCTGTAGTGGGATAGGCCTTGCTAATGTGAATTGCCTGAGAAGAGCTCCTGAATTTATGCATTTGATTTATCCGATTCCACCTTCGCTAAAGGGCAGAATCACTTGCCCGGGCACTAAAGTGCATTTCACCTTCAGAGATGTCAGTAAAAGATTTACTTATTCTTTCCTTCTGACCAAAGTGGTATTTGTCCAAGTGCAAAATCCTTTCTTTGCCATTTCCAGCCAGGCTAGTGGGACTGTTCCCAAGGGCAAGGTAGCAGCAGAATTTGGTTCAAGTATAGTACCATGGCAGCAACTGTTGCACTCCCATATGAAATTAAGATTATAGTGATTTCTCAGGAAAAAGCAACACAATACAATAGTTTTATTAGGACAATCTTTCAGAATACTAATGATGTTGTTTATATGATGGTAGTTAACAAGATAAAGTGTAATCTACATAAAAACAAATTCTACATGACTGTATAGAATTAGAATGCCACATTGTTCATATAGTTTAAGCTGCAAAGATTGCTTTTTATGCATTTGTAACTCTCCATGGCAAACTGGATAAAATACTCATTTCCTCCACATTTATCTCAGCAGGAAATACCTTGGAATTATGGCAGGCCATACATCACAAGTAGAATCAACATCTAAGTTAAAGCAAATAGCTTTAATCATAGACTTTCAAAACGTGTTCCTCTTTGGATCTGCAGTAAATGGATAACACGTAAACAGGCCTAATCAAAGCAATATTTCCAGCAGCAAGATCCTAGAGAAATTAAATAGGAGAGTCCTCATCACAGGGACATAATGATGCTTGGTAGGCTCTCCATCCCTTGACATCTTTTCAGCAATATTACACAATGTACACATAGTGGGAAGTGCTTTATTTAAAATACAACATAATGTTTGGTACATGTTTATTTAGGAGTATCTTCTTTTGATGTCTTACAACTAACTGGTTAAAACACACAGAAAAGTGGTTGGGGTTTTTTTCTGAAGAATAAGGAAAGTATTTAAGCCTGAGTGACTTCATGCAAGTGCAAGTTATTACCTTGTTTTCTTATGCAGTTATAGCCCACTTGCTGTCTTTTGAGCAAGATCTTCTCAGCATCTCATGAAAAGCAATTGTCAGCAACAGAGCTTCTGTTCACAGAGCAGGCAATATGCTGGCTGCTAAGAAAATGCTGGTTAAAGTTTCCTCCCCGTTTCAGAACTGGGGCAAATACCGATGACTTTGCTGGAGCCTAATCATATGGTTACTGGCTCTCCTGTGGTAGAGTATTTGGCTCTGGCCATTGACAGCATCCTGAATGTGCTGCATCCAGCCATAGGTTTTTTGTGAGATACTTAATTTCAAAAGTGTCACTTTGCAGATTTTGAAAAACTTACCCTTGGAAAATTTTCAGCCAGATCTGAAGCTGAATAACCCTAATCGATACTTTACATTGTCAGAGGATGCGTCTGGGAGTCTTCAAATATGGGATGGGTATGCTGACTCAGACCTGAAGATTTTGCATGTATTCAGGCCCTGATAGATGAGAGCCCTGTGCATAGCTTACAATTCCTCAGTTGCACAGTCCTAGAAAAGTCTTTTCAGTATCTGGACTACTTCATAGCTGATGCTTTAACCTGTAATGGCAGTGCAGGATCTGGTCTTCATCAGCTTTGCTGCACAGAGGGTTTAACAGATGGATCTGTGCCCGTATGTAAGTGGCCTCGGGTGGCTCTGCTCTGCCTCCTCTGCAAGGAGCACACTGTGCTTCTGCAGAGCTTTTCAGTCTGTCAGGCAGCCAGAGTCATCCTGAAAGGACCTGAGATAGTCTGGCCTTCTCCTGAGAAGATAAATGAATGCTGTTACTTTAACAAGGTTTGGAATTCTGTAGCTTTGAGGGAATGGGTGAGGTTATGGAGACTGTCTTTGGCCACAGGCATGAGTGCTGCTGAAAACTGATGGTTACAGTCCTCATGTTAGAGCAGCAGGCAGGATCTCTGCTGGAGCCCTGCTATCACCTCTGCCCAGTCTGTTTGCCTTTGGATACAGAGATAATCTCACTGACAAGATAAATTTTCATCTGATACTAATTTTCATATATATATATATATATATATTTACAGGAATAAAAGGTTTGTGTGTACAAGAACTACAGGGCATCAAATAAAATCAGCATGGACCAGGTTAACACCAGAGATTTTCCCCATGGCAAAGCCTGTGGCTGAGCTTGCCACAGAGTGCAATAGACATTAAAGTCCTGGAAGTTTGAAAAGGAATTGGGCATGTTGCTGGATGGAACACTAATTAAGGTTATTAAATATTTAAGGCACCATCTCCGCTTCAGGAAGCCCTTAAAGCAGTTAGCACCTGAGGTTAGGGGAGGATGCTGGGTCATTGTTGCTATGTGCCTCCCGTAATTCTTCCTTGGGCATGAGTTATTAGCGTATGACTACAGGCTGGTGCTAGGCTACCTAGACCTTTCATCTAACTCAGTATGGGTTTTCTTAGTTTTTTTTGTATTCTTATGACCACTGATTTTCAAAGCAAAATTTCACGGCAGAAAAATCTATGTTGTCAAAAGAAGGAAAATCTTTGAGAAAGCAAAAAAAAAAGTCTCTGTAAGTACATGTAGTCTCTTCTTGAAATCTATTCACTGTGAAAGCAAAATAATAACCAGATGTTGTGAAATGGAGTAGGGGGAAGACAACATGCACTGAAGTTGCATGCCTGTGCTTTTAAGTTCCCAACAGAATCAGAAGTGTTTTCATCAGCCTGCAAGCCACGGCCCTTGGTGTAAATAGCACATGACTTAAATTATAACTAGCAGGTTGCTGAGGTAGCTGCTGAACAGACTCAACACCTCAATAAAGATATTGCATGTTTCTGGGGAGCCCTGTAAAACATTATTCATGTCTAAAAGCAGATTCTGAATAATTGTGTTATGCTAGGCATAACATCATGTTTGTTTGTAATTGTCTGGGGCCCAAATGAGAGTAAAGAAGATACTCCAAAACTTTTCATAGCAGTGGGGAGAAAGATCCTTATGGGATAATAAATACTGGATTAATGTAGGTTCATCAAGGCAATCTGAATAAATAGGCTTCCTTAATTCTGCAGCTGGTTTTAGCTGTATTATCAGTTGTTTGTAAGAATTGCCAGATACTTTTGAAAGTGTTCATGAGTTCTAGATGATTCGTGATTCCTTAGTGTAGGTGATTTTTCATCAAACAGTTCTTACCAGAAATGTGATGTTTGTTATTCATTAATTCAGTATTTGCTATTAATTGTTTTATCATCTTTTGTTTAAATGTATTTAAAATATAAATATATAAATATATTTAATCAGGAAGTACAAATACTGTCTGGTAACTTAGGTCTAGTTATGAACCATGAACAGCAAGCAGACAAAATGGAACAGTTTGACATCAGAAATGGTATGTCCAAACTATTTGGCTAGTGCTTTCCACTAAGGAATTTGCTAATAGAAATGATTTCTTTTCATGGTCAGTTTGAAGCAAAAAATTAATTATTTTCTGGTCAATATACACTCAATATACACTCAGTTTTAATTAAATACTTGTACAGAATGAGTCTCTTGTTAGCTGTCCTGGAAGTTGGTGTCCATGAGGGCAAACACACCCAGCATGGGCAATAAAGAACAGTTTAGTTAGAGACATGCAAATGCCTGCAGGGCTTTGATGTTACTGGCATCACGGAGATGTAGTGGGATGGCCATTATGACTGGAGTGTTGGAATGGAAGGATGGAGGCTCTTTAGGGAGGACAACCAAGGGAAATGAGGAGGGGTTTTCACCCTCTATGTCAATGTTGATGACCATCTGGAGTGTATGGAGCTCCACCTGGGGACGGGTGAGGAGCCAACTGAGAGCTTATGGGTCAGGACTGAAGGGAGGGCAGGGGCAGGTGACATAGTGGGGTCTGCTACAGGCCGCCTGGCCAGGAAGACAGAGCAGATGAAGCCCTCCATAGACAGATAGGATCAACTTCATATTCACAAGCTCAGGTCCTTGTGGGGGACTTCAAACATCCCGATATGAGTTGGAGGGACAACATAGCAGGGCATAAGCAATACAGTATGCTGGAATATATATGCAGTATATTTTACTGATCTGTGATTTTTCCCTCCCTCCCCTCCTGGTCACCCAAGTCGGCATGTAGCAAAATCTCCTCACCTTCTTAAAATAGTCCAGCGGGAAGCATCATAACAGGGTACTTCTGAGGCTATCACTAGACACACACAAATGAAGTCACAGACAGAAAGTGATGCACTACTAGACTTTGAACAAACTATCAAATGACTTACAAGAACAAAAGCAATCAAAGTTCTACCTCTGGCAATGAGAGGCAAGTGACCTTGGGGTGCGTTTTCTGATGCCGACTTCCCTCTCTGCTGAACCGTACCAAGCTGATGATGAAGTACCAAGGATATCTAAAACAGCTTATGATAACCGGATCTTTGAGCCCTGTGATTAATCATCTCCTGAGTTCCATGCATACACAGGTAACAGCACTGTGGGAGGTGCTGGTAAGCATATTTTGCCTTTTTTTTTTTCCCCCTTTGGTGATGAATGCTACAAAATTCTTTGACTTTGAGTGTATTTCTGCCATGTAAGAAAAATGGTAATGAGAAATTAAATCTTTCTTCCAGTGAAGAATCAGTCTTTCTGGGCATACTTTGAAAATCTGTTTTCTCTATTACCTCTTTCATTTAGAGGCTACCTTTGTGCCCTAGTAGAAAATAAGGCTGCATGTCACCTTGGGAACCTGCTCTTCAGAATGGAAATGATCTTTCAGACATGTGCTTTAGCTTTAGTTTTGCTGTGATGAAGTGGTGAAGCAGAGGTGCTGGTCAACAGGCACTGAGACCACAAATCTAGCTGCAACACATTTGTTTGCAAATTCAGAGATTTGTGGGTTGTAAAGAAGATGCAGCAACTATCACTGCCTCTTAACTTATGCTGATAGTCCTCTTAACTGAGGGTAGCCCAGCGGTGGTGGAAATGCAGCTGCTGTCAGAAACCAGAATTTTGTGGAAAGAGAAGTACATAAGTGTAGCTCTTAGCAGTGTGATAAGATAGCAGAGTAAGATAATGTTTCTGGGAAGTTACCTATTCAAGTGGAATGTCCTAAGGGTCCACAGCTGCACTCAGCAAGGATGCAGGAAAATGAAGAAAGATGTGAAGATGTCACATTTCCCCATGACCTGCCAGACCCAAGCAATGAATAGTCAACTAGGTTTTATTAAATACTGCATTTACTGCTTGTGCAAGCTCCTTCTCTCCTCTGGTAACAGAAATATGGCAGCAGCAGCCAAAATGGAAAATGTGGATCCGAGATTGACCAGTCACCAGAGCATCTGCCATTCTCTTTGTGTAGGGAACATGAGCACACTTGGAGATTAGAGTAGGTAGCTAAATACTGAGCTATGTATAACACTTCAAAGGGAATGGTCTTCAGTACTCACTGCAGAATAACATTTCAGAAGGTTCAGTTTAAAGCATTATACAGGAAAATACAACTTGAAAAATACTGCACTATCCACCTATGAAAATTTGCACAATAATTTTAATATTACCTCTGTTTCTCACAGCTCTTGCAGCTAAGGTCAGTAGCTATATAAAAGAAAAAAATCTAGAGACATGATTTTGCCATACTAACTTGAGTGATAGGATATCATACGTACGGTGTACAAAGCCACACTCAGGACAAATTCGAATAGTACAGAGGAAACTAAAAAGCACATTAATCTTGTATATTTTAATCATTGTTTTACTGGCTCACATTGGAAATAATGTCTTAATTCAATAAGTCTCAATTCAGTAGTTCAGTCTTACATCTTGGACAGCTGGTAGAGATTTTAATAGAATTCAGCAATTTAGTCAATACATGAGAACTGAGATAAGCAAATTAAGATATACCAGAGATCGGATATAAAATTAGAGACAGTATAATTTTTGATGGGCCATGACCTCAGCGGCTAGGAATTGTCATTTCTCTGTGAAATTAGATGAACGGATAATGAAGCCATTACCTTGTGAACTTTGAAATGATAAACAAATAGTAATGCTGCAGGACAGGCAAAGTTATTTCCAGCATCTGGAGCACCTGATGCAATTTATCTTTAAATTTCACATAAAGTCTTTAAATCTGCATATATTAGTATACATAAGAGTAGCTAAACTCAAGAATGACTTCTCTCCCAAAGGCATGCACATTTCTTAGTGATACAAAGATGTATAAATAAATATATTTATAATACTTCGTTAATCACAAGTCAACCAAGCTATCTTATGATTTCTGTCTTAAATTCTGGTGGCCAGGCAAATAACTTAATCATATTTATCCTGGTGATATCTCAGACAAAATACACCTTGTGTTTTCCTTAGGCTTCAATGAAATGACTGCTTTTCTTCAGAAGGAAATTAAGAACAATAGCAAGATCTGAACACCTTCGGACAGTGGCTTTGTGAATATGAAGTCTGTCTGTTTTTTATTACCTTGGGTATAAATGTTTGGTCAGCAGCTTCATTCCGAGCTTGTGTCGCTGAAATCTAAGGTGCAAGCACGATGCTTTTGTAAAGCTGTGACTGACAGGACAAGGGCAAGTTCCACCCTGGAGTGCAACAGAAATATGTTTAACAAAGGACAGAATAGGCAATTAACTGCATTTTTATCCTGGGTGATTTGGATAATACAGACTTCATGCACTTTTTGCTCTGTGCAGCACATGATTTTTGATTAACACATTGCTGCCAGTTTTAGGCACAATTTTATTGTGATGAAGATGATGATTTTGGCTGTCTCTGTAGGCATTTCCTCTGAGGATTTTTAAGTTCCTTACTAAATATGCATGTTTATATAATCTTCTTTAGTGCATTATACATGTACTTAATGAAGTGTGATTTTTCAGTGGGTGCTTATGATAACTATTTCTCCAGACAGGCAGTAATATATTTGGGTGATCACAATTCTTTTTGCTGCATGGTTCACTCAACTCTGGAGTTACTGAGAAGGTGGAAAAAATGGCATTACCAAAGATGTAAAAAGTAGTGTTATATAAAACCAGACTATAAACTATAACCCAATTTTAAAATACAAGGAGATCAGTGATAGCAGATTATTTCTTTGACGGTGAAAGATGAATAGGGTAGAAAGGATATGGACAACATTGGAAATAGTGGAAAAAAAATCTGTATTTGCCTGTTCAGAAACTTATTTTCTCATATTATGAGCAAAACAAAACTGAAACTCAAAATATAGGCAGACCAAACCAGGACCTTCTCTTCTGGACCCCTTCAGACTTTAAGGAGCTGGATCATCTCAGACTTCATCAGTCTTTTTTTCTCTAAGAAAACCACAAATGAGGGGGGAAAGCAAAGTCAATATCCCAAAGCTTAATTAGTGTATTTGCTCACTGTGCTCACCTTAGTCTCTTAGTGTAGATGTCAAAATGGAGTAATACAGTGGTGGGGTGGGTCCACGGTTTGTATATCTTTTTTGGAATGTGTTTTAAGATTATTCGCAGGCATAAATCAGGAGTAATTCCTCACAAACACAGCTGGAAGAATACATGAATTCTATTACTAGAGATCAAAATCACTGTTTCCTGTGTGCTTTGACTTCATCAGAGAAGCCTTTGCATGGCCATGCTGCTTCCATTTGCCTTCCCCAGACAGGAAAGCATTTAAGGCCAAATTTACCTTTAGGCACATCTCTACATTTGGGATGACTTTGAACAGAAGCTCTGCTCACTGGAAGCACATTAGGAAAAGACAAAGATCTGCAGAATTCCAGAGCAGAATCCAAAAAACTCTGGCTTGAGTAAGGCCCTATTGGGAATGTCAGGGATATCACTTGTCAGGGTTCTACCAAACACTTTTTAGGCTGTTTGCGTTAAAGAAATAAATCCTTTGCCTATTCCCCCCACAAAGAATCAGGAAAAGAAGCAAAACCTGCTTACACAGATTGGAAACTATGCTCAGAAGGGCATGCCAGAGGCTCTGCCTGCATTAGTTGTTCCCAGCAGGGCCAGATGCAACATTCGGAGAACTTGCTAAAAGCTCCAATGGAGAAACCCCAGGTGGGGTGGGGTGGGGGAAGAATTTGGTTCCTCTGAAAAACAAGGACTAGATTTTGTCAAGAGTCACCCTTTAGGCATTTCTGCTGACCTGATGTCTCCCAGCTTTCAGTTAGGAGCTGCACTTCCCATCACCTCCCAAACAGTTAGGAATCTTACTCTGTCTTTTTGGAAGGCTTTTACATTCTTACAGACAATGCCTAGAATAGCTGAATATAAAATGGAGAAGTTCTTACCAGCATTACTAAAACTTACTCAAAATAACAATATCAACACATTTTAATAATGCCCTGCACCATTGTTATTGATTACCTTTTCTACTTGCTAATTATTTTTAATGGTTAGATGCCTCACACAGTGAAGAGAATAGGAAAAAAAAAAATCTGCTTATTTTTCTTTTATTGAGCTCTTTAGTTATTTTACCTGTCCTTTTTATTCTGTCATCATGCTGTCCTCCCTGGATTGCAAACATTGCAAGGAATGATTTTGATACAAATGAAGAAGTCCCTATTCATTTTCTGAGATAAAACATACTTTTGGTAATGTTGTATCTTGAAAAGAACTTAAGTTTGAGAGTAAACGAACAGCACTACATTACTGGAAACCATATGATGCACATACCGCAAAGGAGCTAAAAATATAGAGTAGTTTAGAATATTTATCTTAACAGTATTACCCTTTCCCTAGAGAGATTTTCAGACTTCCATCTGCCTATATCCATTTTTATACTTACCCCTGTTTCTAAAATAAATCTGACTCTCTTATTCAGGTTTCTCTTTATTCCAACCCCTAAATATTCTATCCATTCAATTGCCTACACAAAAGTCCCATTGACATGAAGAGTCCTGTATTACCCTTTAGTTAGGGGCAGTATTATAGATTTTCCTCATTACTTCAAAACTCCAAGCTACAGTAGAGTGTGCCTAGTTATTTCAGGGTTTCAAAAGTAGCTACCTTCTGTTCCATGAGAAAGTGTAATCCATGTATGTGGGAACTTTGCTTCTTAATCTTCCATCCAATTGTGTTTGCCTCAGTATTAAAATCTGTCCTTTATGGCACCATTCTGGATTTACGAGCACACAGATGCTTACAAGGATAAAGAAATAAGTGCCATCCTAGTAACGTTTACCCAGCAAGAATCTGCATGACAGAGGAGCATTTATATAATTGATGACAAAAAGTTTCTTCAACACTTTTCATAAAGCCATATTTCATTTGATCTTTAGTCAGACTGGACTAAACTTTCAGCTGAATCCAGTCTTTGGTGCACAACTCCTGACCCTTGTCCTGTGTTTTTTCCTTCCTGAATCACCTCCCTTTTCTGATTTTCATAACTATGATGTGCTGCCTATGAATCAATTACAGAATAATAGGTGTTATACTAGAATCTCAAGTACCATTTCACAATGGATATTTTAAGGTATGAATTTACTGTGGAGACAAAAGGAATCTGTCACCTAGCTGGGCAGAAGGGAGAGAGGTTCAGTCCATTGCCCACTGAATTACTTCTTTCCTACCCAAGTGAAGGTAGAAGCTTTTGCCTTCCCTTCCTGGTTACAGTGGTGGCCCCTCTGAATAGGTACAGCCTGCTCTCATGTTCAGCTGGATATATACAGTAAATACAGCTTCTAGTTAAAGAAACTGGGAGAAGCCATCTCTGGATCTGGACAACACCCTCACTGGTAATAAGACTTACAATAGGAGCAGGGTGAGCTGAGAGACCTGTGGGTGACAGGAAAGGAGGACCATGGCTTTCTAAGGTGTAATGGGACTGTGTTTTGCCCATGGGGAGACACAAATCTGCTCTGGAACAAGATATACTTTCTCAGAGTAGTGAGATGAATACAGCAAAGAGCAGGTATATATTTTACCCCTTGCTCCCTGAAGCCTGCACTCTTCAAGACATCTGGCCCCAAAGTATCACAGGGGCTGAAAGCTGTTTTGTGCTGTTCCCCGCTGAGCTTTGATATATACTGCTTTTTCTGTTCCCTCTGTTCATTGGGTGTTTTGTTTGTTTGTTTATGGGTTTTTTTTGTTGGTGGTGTTGGGTTTTTTGGTTGGGATTTTCTTTTTCCTAATGAGGTTGGCATTTTTTGCACCTTGAATGAAACTGGAATGATCCTGTGACGATCTGGCATGCAGTACTGAAAGGAAGAAGAAAAACCCCACAAATGCCAAGAGCACATCTGTATATACAAGTTAAACATTACTCTGATGACAAGATAAGGAACGGAAGAAAAGCTACTTCTTTTTTAAATCTATAATATTGATTGAACATCATAATTATAGACTGGTGCTGCAGCAACTGAGACTCCACAAAGTATTGTGATCAAAGATAAAGGAATACAACAGGCATTTTAAATACTGTTCTAACAAGTAAATTGTACTAATAGCAGCTGGCCTTTATTACTTCAAATAGTTTTCTCTTAAATAGCTTAAAATAAAACAAGAAACAAAAGTATAAAACACAGATTAAAATACCTTTATCATACACACACGAAGCTTAGCAGAAGGTAGTTGTAGAACTGAAATAATGCTGGATCAAATGTTCCTCCCTGCTTCTGCATGGTAACACTCTGAATTCCCCTGCCCAGAGCAGATGGTGAACATCAGACACTGTGGGTCCATTTGATACTTGCTGTAGTGAACTGAGAGATGTTACAGAGGGCAAAGGAATGCTTTGTGGCTGTAATTCTTTGACTTCGTTATACCTTTTGAAAGTGGGGCAAGTAATTATTTAGCCTTTTTTTTAACAGGAAAGTATAAATTCACTTTCATGGAAGCAAGTGGAATTAAAAAAAAGGCAAATTACTCTATTGGCACACTTCAAGGTCCTGCTTTCACTTTTCAGGATATATTTAATGAAAAAAGCATAGCGTTTTCCAATCATATAATTTTTTCAAGGAGAGTAGGAAAAGAATAGAACACAGTAAGTCTTCGAACTTTCAATAATTGAGGAACTGTACCAGCTGAGCTGATGTCTAGTTCATTAAAATTATCTTTATTTTTGTGGAAAAATCCCCTAAATTTCTCATGAAACTAAAGTTAACTGATTTTAAATGTAAATTTAAGTTATGTTTTGGATTTGTGCTGGACACGGGGCTGATAATACAGAGATGTTTTTGTTATTGCTGAGCAGGGCTTACCCAGAGCCAAGGCCTTTTCAGTTTTCCACACTGCCACACTGGTGAGGAAGTCGGGGTGCATGAGAGACTGGGAAGAGACACAGGACAGGTGACCCAAACTGACCAAAGGGATATTCCAGGCTATATGACATCATGCTCAATAGATAAAGCTGGGGGGAAGAAGGAGTAAGGGGGGTACATTTGGAGTGATGGAGTTTGTCTTCCTGAGTCACTGATATGCATGATAGGGCCCTGCTCTTCTGGAAATGGCTGAACATGTGTCTGCCCACGGAGAGCAGTGAATTTATTCTTTGTTTTGCTTAGCTTGTGTGCATACCTTTTGCTTTCCCTATTAAACTGTCTTTATCTCAATCCATGTGTTTTCCATCTTTTCCTATTCTCTCCCTGGACCTCCTGGTGAGAGAATGAGCAGGTGGCTGTGCATGGTGTCTGGCTGGGGTTAAACCACAGCAGAGATGTATTTCTCATATTAAGCACAGTGACTAACTGGATTTTATTTTCCCCATTTTGGTTTGGAGCCCTGTATGGTAAAATCTTGCAGACACACGGCTGATAGGATGCAAGGCTGTCAGTTTTTCAAACCTCAAAGGAGCAAGGTCAATTCTGAAAACAGGAAGAAAAAGGAGTATTGGTATTGCTTACACTGTATATTTGCACTTCTGATCAGAAATATATGAAAAGAACCCACGTAATGAAAACCAGAAATTAATACAGGGAAAAATAAGCTTATGGTAAATCCCTTCTATTTCCTAAAAATTAGCAATTACGTATTGCTGTGCATAAATGTTGCCTTCTTCATGATTTCAAGCATGAACTTGAAATTTTGAAGTGGAATGAAGCAGGATTTTCTTGTGTGAGAGTAACTTTCAAACTGAATGACATCCTCATCTCGTGTCAGTAACAAGAGACACTGTGTAAAATTTCCATCCACAAAGAATACTTCAGGATGGATCAACTGAAACATCTGTGTTAAGTTCAATCCTCTATTTTGATGTCAGCCCTAAGAGAAATAAATGAAAACTTCAAAAATAGAAATTATTTTATATTTTGAAGTGAAAATTTCTCTTTAGTGTGTATTAATCCCCCTTTGCTTTCCTATTATGGAAACTTGTTCCATAGCCAAGTGTCCAAAAAGCACACTCAAGAAGTCTGAAACTTTAGAAGAAACAAAGTTTTTCTTGAATATTTTTATGACCATTAAGAATCCCCCAGGGAAATGGGAAAATTAAAGCTGAAAAGAACTAAAGATGCTTTCAAATTTTATTCTAACGTGTTTCTGAAGCAGTCTTTACTATGACATTTAAACATTATATATGTGAAAACCTTCATTCACTCTTTCTGTAGGTGGAAATAGAAGTCGTCTATATTAAGGCCTTCTTATTACCCTAGATCTATGATGAACACTCCTGTTAAAATCAGCAAGAATTCACTAAATCTAGAGCATATTAATGAAGGTGGCAGAAATAGATGCTCAGTTGTTTTGCTGACTGGGAGCTTTTCAAGGATTGCTTTGAGGCACTCCATAAGTGTTGCCTCACATGCTCCCAAAGTAGGTTGGTGTTAGTGTTGGAAAAATTAGATCAGTCTTGAGAGATGAAAGAAGAGTTGTCTGTTATGACAGTTCTTTCAGCTGGAAAAGAGGGAGGAGAACTGGGTTAAGCCAGCCCTGTGTCCTTCACAAGAGCTGCAGACAGACCATCAGCAACTGATGGCACAGCCATAGAAGTGTTGATTGTTATGGACCTCTGCAGGCTGTCTACTTCAACCACTGCCACGGCACCATCTACTTCAACCACTATCGAGCATGTGTCTCCACATATTTTAGCAATGATTTTCTCTAGCCAAGTAAGAAAATCCTCCAAAATCGTCACCATCTCCAAAATGAACTCATTCCAGTGCTGTGCTATTCTCCTGATGAAGAATTTTTTCCTGTTGGGCCATTTGGACCTCTCAAGCTGAAGGTCTTGGCCATTTCTCCTTATTTTATACACTTCTGCTATTGCTGGGAAGAGGTTGGTTCCATTGTCTTTTAACTCCTTCATGCAGTGGTAGGCTATTAGAAAATTAACCTTAGTCTTCTCTTCATCAGACTAAGCTGTGTGTTTTAACACACAGCTTCTGAGGAGCAGCTCTAGGCCACAGACATCCTGACAGCAACCTACGGTAGGTACCCTATTCAGTTCCTCTCAATCATTTTTTAACAGGGAGGCTGAAACTAGGACATAAAATTCCAATTGCAGTCTCCACAGCAAAGAGGAGAGCTCCACCTCATGTAGTCCAGCACCAGTTTCCTGCATTGATAGGGACAGCATAGTTGGCTCATGTTTGACCTAGGGTTGACTGAAATACCCCGGGCCATTTTAGCAGGTCTGTTCCTCATCCAGCACTCTTCCAGCTGTGCTGACAGATCGGACCACCTGATCCCCAGTGTGATTCTTTGGGCTTTTTGCTGAGCTTCTTGAGGCATGTGTTGGCTCACGTTATGGCCCGATACGCTCGGTTTAGGGGAAGGTTATTTGATTCACTCTGGGTGGTGCACGGAGGAAAAACCAAAATTCTCAGGAGGTTCAACAACAAACTTTTACTTGCAAACTTCAGAAAACTAAGACAGAATAAGGTACTTGGCAAATTTTAAAACAACATCCAAAGTAAGGTACTTCACAAACTTTAACTTAGCAAACTTCAATTTATCCAGACACCACAAGGTACTTTTTAACGCATTGACTGGAATTTTTTAGTCTGGCTTACATTATATTTCAAGAAGCAGCATCTAGGAGATGAAAGAGATCAAAAGAAAGAAAGGATGAGAAAAGTTCAGTGGGTTAATATATACTAGGGCTATGTGGGAACATCCAGCTATCTTCCTTAGAGGCGAGTTTAACACTGATGCAGCACTGTGGATCATGCACAGTCCTCTGGTGGAAGGCCCCAGAAACGAGTCTGGGGGCACTCTGGGGGTCTTTGATGGTGTATGACACGCTCCAAGACATGACAGCTCTCATGTCAGTGTAGTCAAGCCAATTATGCCCCATCAGAAGAGAGGAACACCCTCAGGCTTGTGTGTAAACAGGAGGAAGAGTTTTGACATCTGAGCTAGTTGTGTAGGGGAGGACATTGGTAAGATAAAAAGCACTATTCCACCTCACAGAATCTGCTTCTTATTGGCCTCTTTGCTCATCTGTCTCAAAATCCAGCTTGTTGCTAAACAAAGATTTATTTGTTGTGGTCATCCTCTGGTGCTCCTGCCCTCTGCACCTGGGCTGTTTCCTTGCACATCATCAGCAAAGCACTCACTCCTTTCACAAACGGCCGATTGTTTGAGCCATTAACCTTTAACATTTTGGTCTCTCACAGCTCAGTCCCCAAGTTTATCAAGTTTTTTGGACTGAACCTTCTTACAGATCTGCTGAGGGTGTGCTCTTGCTATCAAATCTGCTGATGAAGATACTGAACAAAACAGGCCTTACTGCATACCTGTAATATACTCTGCTTCTTAACCATTAGCTCAGCATCAAACTAGTGAGTTTTTTTTCTCCGTGGAACTTGTGGTGTAACCAATTTACAACCTAGGCTTGATATCAGAGTCAGTTATAATACTGCCTGTGTATTGTCTTTTTCTGTAGCACAACAGTGATACGTCGATGGTATCAGATGTGTTGAATCACACAATATTAAAACCTGAAGGCTAACCAGAATGGTTCAGAGTGTGGGTGAGTATTATTCAGTTTTTCTATTTTCCTAGTTTAGTGCTATATAAAGATAGATTATATCTTTAATAATATTGCTTAGAATTGCTCTAGTGAAGCCTTTCAGTATGCTTGTTACCATACACCTGTCCATATGTCCCAGGACTGAGGTGGTAAGGCTGGTAATGAAATGAAGCATTCCCTACTGATTTTAAACAATGTGAAGAGGTGAGCTGCTTGCTAAAAAACTCAGATTACCCTGTTTCACTTCTTCTAGGATGATCAATTGGGCTGTTTCTTCCTCTTTAATCTATTGTTTTTAGGACAGAATTCAAATTTTTATACCAAATAAGATGCTGGTGCCATATTTAATACAATTTTTCACCAGTAACACTCAGGTATATCAAAGATAATGGCCCCAAATTTTTCCTTATATTGATTATGCTTTTCAAAAAGGCAGCTATGAACTCCAGAAATACTTGGCTTTACAGTATTTAGTATCAATGCAAACTCTATTAAGAGAAGTTGTGTATCCATGTTTCCACTTTTTTCCTGTACTTCTACCTCTTCTTAAAAAATTGCAATCTATTAGTATAAGAGTAACTTTCATGAGCCAGAAGATTGTAGTTTAGATCTCAAAACCCACTTCTAGTGGGATAGTTATTTCTCCTGAAGTAGAGTGCTTTTCTGAAATGAACCTACGTTAAACTGGTGGCTTTTCTCACCACCTCTCTTGCAGAGCACTTTCAGACTCCCATCTGCTAACTTAGGTGACACAAATATATTTTCACTGTGCTTTATTCCTGTTTGCCCTGCGGAGGTATCACTGCTGAGAGACACTTTGATTTCTTTTTCTTGTACTTTATCAACAGAATTGTTTGTTAAGAACCATTCATGGAACATTTCAAAGGCAAAGGAGAGGACAACTGTCACAGAAAGCACAATCAGAAACCTTTAGGCTAGGCAGGATAACTCAGGATGAGATTTAGCAAAAAACATTTGACTAATGAGTATTCTTGAAAAAGAACCCACTGGGATTCTGAAGAATTGGATACGGAAAGGAGCGAGGAGAGATTATTTGCAAACCAAACAAGTCTATGATGCATTTATGGAGATACAATAAACCGAGCTAGTCAAAGAACAGAATGGCTTTTTTTTTTTTTTATTTTATTTTTAGGAAATGGCAGGATTTATCTTTTGAGTAAGTGCACATTTTGTGAATTTAATAACAAACTGTTTCAACTGTATCAAGATGGTGTGATAACTTTTTGTCAGCATAGTATAATAGAACTACATGACACACATTTAAATTTCATTGACTTAGCATCTTTCAGTAGGAAACTACTTCCCTGGAAATTGTTTAATCAACTTACAGATGAAATAGTGCACAATAAATGTTTTCAGTTTCTTTACATACTTCTCTACATAGTGAGTGCTCATCTCATCAAAATCAGGGAACTTGAACTCTTATCTCTTTGCCTTTCCCCACCCAGCCCACCTTAGTAGCCTGTCTTACCCTCACAGAGTCACAGGAGATGAAGAAATACTAGGCTTCTGGAGTAAAACCTTCTAAGGGGAGGCATTTAGTAAAAATGCATCAAGAATTCCTTTTGAGGATACCCATAGACCTGAACTATTCCCAGAGGAAGTTAGCTTCTTCAACTTAGTTTTTAAGTGGCACTCTATTTTAACATTAAAGCTGGCCCTCAAAAGCAGAGATACAAAGAACAATTTGGGTGCTGCAGGTTTTTCTGATAGAGAGCTTGTCACTACAGATGCATCCTGCCAGGCACTGTTTGGAGCTGGTGATAAAAATTAAATCCTCCAGCTCCTGAAGGCTCAGAAAAACACTGAAATCAGAGGCTGCAGGAATGGTCTTCCCCAGACTGAAAACCAGAAATAAATAGCAAAAGGAAAGACTTTATTCATATAGCAAGGAGAAAGGGCTTTTGGTTTTAAACTTGCCACAACACTTTATGTTCCTAAATATGTTAAAAGGGCTCATTCTCTTCAGTCTAGGCGTGGAGGTTCATGACTGTGGCACTGGCAAGGGTTCATATGAGCATTTCTGCTGATGTTCTTGAAGCCTGGTTCAAGGAGACATTTGGCTTAATTTGGAAACCTCTTCTGCCACGAGTTTCCTTGAATCATAAATATTAATAGAGACACTATTGTATATGATCTTCTACCCACAAAATTTCTGGAAAATATTTCTTACGAAGTAGCCTCTAAAGTGGGTTGAAAGATGAATGCCATGCTAGACGGAATGATAACAGAGGCAGCATCAAGATGACATTTTCTAAGGATTCTGATTGCTCATGTCTGGTTTTTCATAAGCAATAATGCTAAAGGTCTTGCCTACAGCATTAATGACACTAAGCTATGTAGGGAATTTACCTGAATTTCATCTCACAGTTTTTAACAGAGCTTTGTGTTTATGATGTTTTCATTGGAAATGATATTGTAGAGATATATATATAAATATAGAAATTGTATCTATTAAATTAGCATATTAACATTACTGTGTGTATTTTGGAAAACAGTGATAATACTTGATCATAATCTATTATGATAAAGCTGATATGTTCTTTAATTTTTAGTCATGAGGTCATTGGAAATTGGAGCAACTTGCCAGAGTTTTTTTTAGATGGCACATAACTGGAAATTGGTGTATCAGGATTGTGTGGCCTTTTTTTCCCACCAATACGTTATATAGACGTAAATTAATTCAAGGGATTCCTGTAACATGCATTGCACAGTGTGGTTACAGGACTATAGCCAGTTACTTTTGGTCTTCTGACCTATTAATTTACAGTATATTAGATGAACCTATACAATTGACAGTATATTAGATGAGCCTATACAATAGACAGTATACCCAGGCCTCCCAAAAAGTTCCCTGATGACTTTAAAATGTGTTATATGGTAGTGATGTCCAATTCCTCTTACAGGGCAATTGCAATGATGTTCATAGTGCCAGCATTCACAAAACACTTAAAAATCCTTGGATTGAATCCCGTGTTCTTCTAAGTAGGGCAGGGGTATAACATAGCTGCATAACAATTCAACTCAGTTATGTGCAGTTATCAGTAGATGAAAGCTGTGTGGGGAAAATGGTTGAGAGATAGGACACCTTGCTAATAGTCACCTCATTTCTCAGTCTCAAGGCTAAACTGGACTTACAATCACCTTTCACTCATGTTGGCTCTGTAACCACGTGAAGTGGCTATCCAGCTTTCATGCTCCAGGCTCAAGTAGGTGACACTGAAAGTGTAAAATGTTGTCTCTGGTTTGTCTTGCTGTTAGTGTTTGAAACGCAGATTATTCCCATGAAAACAGAAATGAAGGAGACCTGTGCCTTTTAAACAACATATAATAGCATTTTAGTGTAAGACAGTGGAAAGATTAAACCCTGTGTTTGCTTGTCTACAACAAGATACAGAAATGTGTGTCTGTACATCCATATAGACAAGTAAATAAATAGCTTAGTGTTCAAAAGTGCTGAGCACATTCAGAAGTAATTGAGCTCAGTGGGATTACAAGTGCTTGCTGCCTGCATTATTATTTTAATATCTGTTTTAAAGACTTTAGGAAAATTTAAGATCAGGCTTTTATGCCATCGAACCGTAAACTTTCCTTGTCACACTGTGATTACAGCCCCAGTCACCTTCCACCAGTCTAGCCAAGAATCTCAAATGTTTCTGCTATGCTGTAGTCCTAGGAACAGTCATCTTCCCTTCAACGTTGGAAGACAATCCTGTGTCTTCTCAAATATTTGTGTCTCAATCTCAAATATTTGTCAGGCTTTCTGGAACAAGGTGATTTTAAAAATGTGGATTTAATTAACCTTAGAATGAAATGATTGCTCCGTTCTTCATCCCTTTAAAGGAAAGGAACTTCAAATTAATTGTAAGATTCTGTGTATGCAGTGAGCACGTGCTGAAGGAAGGGCAATAGTTTGCAGATGAGGGGAGCTGTGCATCAGGAATGAGAACAGTTAGGAGTGGTAGGAGTTGTGCTTTAAAGTAAAAATGAAGGAATAACATTAAAAATAGAAAAACAGATTATACCAGAGTTGTTCCCTCAAAAACCTAAATTAAGTGGCTTGCTCAACAATAGGTATTATAACATCAGTGTGTATAGTTTTGCCACATATGCTTTTCAGACATAGCTCTGCTGTTAAACTAAGAATAAGGAATGGAGTCACTTAACCATAGTAAATATCATAATATTAATTAAGTCATATGTGATAGCACAAATGTATTAATGTTGTTGGCTCATGAATGCCAAGACTCACACAAAATTTGAAGTCCTGGTTGCGGTTCTAGCGCCAGTGGATCTATGAAACGAGTTTGTTCACAATGTTCAAATTTTCTGCAGCGTTTCCGAAATCAGTGGCTTTATCCTGGCTGCAGTATGGAGCTTGGAAACTTAGGACAAAGCTGTACATTATGGGGATAAAGCTCTGTTCAAATCCTCTGGCTGTGTCTGCCAGTATAGCTCCTCTGTATCCTCTTGCATCACTCGTCATTTTCTGATCCTTTCTGTTGGCACCACCTGCACTGGGATTTGGAAAGCTTTCAGGGACGACTATTGCATGTGGGCAAGCTGAAGATGATAGTTTTTCATTCTTCTGTTAGGATGTAGTGTGATAGTTATGACAAATACTGTGACAACTAAGTCTCTTGTTATTTGAACAGATTTAATTCTTAATAGAAGTTGAAAAATGTCCTTAGTCTTTCACTTTTTTGCAATGAAACAATGAACACCAGTAATTTAAAAAATGAGAGGTTTTCTAATTTCAGAAATTGTCTCATGAAATATACTCCAAATTTTTTCTTTTCATTGGTTTTCTACTTTAAAAATGTAACCTCTTTCAATACACAATACAAAGAAGCACCACTAGTTATGTTGTGAAAGATTATCATAAAAGAGAGTAATATACACATCTTCGAGGTATACATGTAGCAATACTTCATTTCTTTCTGTGCTACAAGTGGTCCTGGTTACCATATTTTACACAACAGCTGTGAAAATGCTGAAGGCATTAGGCTTCAGGGAGCACAATTGTGATCTACTGGTCAGAGCATAGGACTGAGAAAGGGAAAATTTATACTGCAGGTCTGTGTTTGTGATGGTGTCTAAATCATTCTATCTGATCAACTCAAAGGCAGCTTGGTAATATATAATGGTATCTCAGCCATACCTCATGGCTTTTCTGTCTAAAAAACAGAGTAGGAACAAAAATCATTATCTTATTGACCACAACACTGTTTGGCCCTTCAGAAAGTTCAGTGATATATATATGCTCCAAAGAAAGGCACAAGGAAACTAAATCAAAGATATTTTGAAATAATTTAGAATTTTCCTCCTGCCGTTCTCTTTGCCTCATAGTAGGGCTGGTTTATACTGTGGAGTACTGAGGCTTTAAATCCCTTGTGAATGTTACTCTTTGTGAAGTGTTTTAAAAACTTCAGTTGAGAAGCACTACAGAAGCCAAAGCATTATTAACTGTTTTATTATACAGTGCTCATACATGTCAAGAAATATAAATACTGGAGGGAAGGTAGAACATTTGTCAGCCAAAGGCCTAGAAGGGTTTATGTAACCTGGACTGACAGGCTTGGAGTTTTTAATAATTTTTCAAAGTGTTGTTTGAAGAAATACGTATTTCAAGATTTTCACTTTTCAAATTCTTACAGCAAGAAAGGGATTTTCTTCTCTATCCCTGATACAAGAGCAACTATCTCTTTCTCCTAAGCAGAAAGGGAGAAAGTATGTGATGTGAAGAGAGGGGCTTGCTTCATCTATTACTACCAAGAAGTTGTCTCTGACTCTTGAAACATGTTAAAATTTTCCTGCTGTAAGGAATCCAAGCTTGTATTTTGTTATTACCAAAGTACTCTTTAGTACTGAAATTACCAAAGAGTAAACTGATGTGGGAATTTCAAAATCTCAGATAAGTCTCAGTCTGCATTTAATAGAATTTTACTTGACTCTTTGTGTAATATTTTAAACTGTTCATAAGACAAATGTGAAACTCTGCACATTCTTTTCTTCAATTTCTGAATATGTATCCTGAGACAAAAACGTTGAGCATGTGCTATTGCAAATAAATTATTTACTTTGCCAATAACAGTTTTGAAACATTGGCCTGGTGCCGTCTCTTGCTGCAAGCTAGTATTTCATTTTATTAACCACACTAAAACTGGGATGTAGACAAGTGACATTTTCATTATCTACATGGAGTTTTAATGAACAACAATGTAACTTGTTATAATTTATAGGATTTGCATGGTGTTAGTTCTGACTAGGTGCAGGCAGTTGCATATCAATGCTTTTGTTAATATTAACTACTGTACAGTTGCTCCTAGCAAGAAATTCTTAGAGTACAAATTAGCAGACAAAGCCTTGGTTGCATTTCATTGAGCAATGTAGATTATCTTTTCAGTCACTACCTGGCCACAGACTTCTGACTGAAGAACTCACATGATGTATACAGGGTTACTTCGGATGACTTGGCTGCTGAAAAATTTGAAGCTGTATGGCAACGTTTTTTCCAAAGTGACAGTAACTTCTGATTATAAATTCAAGAATCTCTGATTCTTAGAAATGGTGAGCTTTAGACATCAGCACAAGGCTGGGAGAGCACTTCTGCCACACCCATGCAGCAAATACACCAAGACTGCCAGCACACAGAGATTTAGCTAACCACAGTTTTGGCTAGATATGGAAAAGCTGAGATACTCTCAGGTATGTCATTCAAAGAGAAATCCCAGAAGTAACTTCCTGTGAGTGATAGATTTACATTTATATTCATTATATCCATGTCATAACATTTATTAGATTGACTTGATTTCCGCTTTTTGTCTTATTTACAGCACTTCCCTTTCCTTCTATTTCTTCAACTGCAACTGTCTAAGAGGCCTTGTGAAGACCAAAAAAATACCAAACCCAAATCCGAGCACTTTCAATGTAACAAATTTCTCAAACCTGCCTGTCGAGGTCTGACATTTAACTCCTTTTCCTTATATGACAGTTGGCAGGTAGATGTCACTTTGTTGTTTGGAAGGGTGCTTGCTTTGTGCTTCACCTGCCCTTTTGCTTTTATGCAAAATTCTCTTATTTCCTTATGCTATTAATATTATCTATGAATTTGACGAAAGCCAGAAATTATTCCTTTCTCACTTCCTTTTCACAAATCCCCTGATTCTTTGTTGTGCACTATAAATTCTGACTATTTCTGCTGCCCTACCCAGATATTTCAGCAAGCTGAAGAGCTGACTGAGGGCTGCTGCCTGCCAGTCAGATGCTGTAGAAGATGTCTCCACGTGCAATATGAGGGACACTCTGGCAGGGTCAAGTGCGCATGTTCACTTTACCAAGTGTCAACTCCAATTACAGAATGCTACTTTCCCAACATTTTAAAAAATTAAGTCCCTCCTAAAAGTACAGGGAGGATTTCTTAATTGCAGGAAAACTCTCTCTCTCTTTTAATTTTTTATAAAGTTAAGCATAAAAAATTTAAGTGAAAACTTTTAAAGGGTATGGCTTGAAATTTAAGATTTGTAGTGTTGCTGCAGCACAACTGACTCCAAACTCTAACCTGTAAATTGGCACAAGTTTCATTGTGCAGTAATTTAATTACAATTCCATTATCAGCTTCCTAGACTCAACATAAGGTGATTATTCCTCTCTTTAGCTAAGCAATGTAGTTCTTGACTATTGCAAACGGCAGACTTGAATCACACTCTGAAGTCTTTAGAGTCCAAGAAAGTGCTTCTAGTGCCCCTCACTGATACCACTGGTGTTGGGAGGCAGCTCTTGTGTCATAAATGAGCATAGCAGAACATTGGAACAGGTTGCGCAGAGAGGTGGTAGATGCCCCATCCCTGGAACCATCCAAGGCCAGGCTGGATGGAGCTCTGAGTGATCTGATCTAGTTGACAGGTGACTAGTTCAAGATGAAGACAAGATGAGCTTTAAAGGTCTCTTCCAACCCAAACAATTCTGTGATTCAGTGAAATGGTACAGTCCTTTTTTTTTTATCCAGAAATAGACAATGGGCTAAGTTAAAATGTTTGATAGTGAATACAGAGTGGGAAGAAGGTTCAGGACACACAATACTCTGGAGTCAGATTGATCAGGTTCAATGCAGTCCACTGAGACTAAACATTTTTCTGTTGCATCTACTCTGGCAAAAGACTACAAGCACTAAGGAAACCTCTATGCAGAAGACCCTGTGAACTCAGACCCTGTTAACAGCAGCCTTGTGCAGTAGGATTTCAAGTCCCTCTTTTGAATTAGGGATTTGGACACAGTTATGTAACCCTATAAGCACCCTATAAGCACCCTATATGTAACCCTATAAGCACCAACTTTCAGGGTTTATCACTTATCAGTGCACTTGTTCATAACACCAGCTGCAGGAAGCAGTTTATTTTCAGCCAGACTTGAGACAAACAGATGATCTGAACAGAATTTACTTCCTTATAAGCTTATTTGTCTGTGGTTTGTTTCTATTAGTTTATATTGCTTCCTGATGAGCTGATTTCTGTGGCTTGTTCCTTAGTTCTGCTCACAGGTTAGAGGAAAGAGCCTTGTGGAGATATTTGGAGATGACTGCTTTTAAGTGGCAGAAGCCTGAGATGCTAAACTGCTTCATGTTAAGATGCCCAAAGTCAGGGAGCCAAACCTTTGTGCCAGCAGTAAACGAGTTGTTCTTCCATTCCATAAAGCATCATGGTCAGCAATAAAACTGGGGGAGATTGGCCTGGGGGTGGCAGCCCCCTGCTCAGGGACTGGCTGAGCATTGTTCAGCAAGTGGTAACCAACTGGATTCTGCATCACTTGTTTTGTATATTCTTTTATAATAATTATTATTTTCCTTTCCTGTCCTATGAAAATGTCTGTATCTCAACCCACAAACTTTAATTTTTTTCCCAATTTTCTCCCCCATCCCACATGGTGGGGAGGGCAAACATCTGCATGGTGCTCAGCTGCCTGCTGGGTTAAGCCACAACAGGAACATAAGACCTTCCTTTTTTTGGTCTTATAATTACTTTGTCAAGCCCAGGTGCCTCTCCCTTCTCTAGTGTGATTTATTTCCCTGCTGCAGAATTATAGATGCATACTAATATTCTGTTTTCCTTCTCCCTGTTTAGTTTGAGCTAATAGATTGCTTATAGGTGTGTGAAAACCTGGCTACTGGTCATTGCATCACATCTAAATTCCTGATCATTGCTGATGGCATACATTACTGTCTTACATAAAATAAGACTCCTAAGCAATATTTCTAAAGCTATGAATGATGTCTGCAGTGCTTCTCAGAATTTAGTATAGAAGAATTGTAGGTAGTTGAGACTATCAAATACCAGATTGATTTTTTTTTTTAATTTTTTAGTTTCTGGCTAGTAAAAATCACTTTGGAAAAGGCCCAAATAACAAAAGACCAACAATAATTACTTAATTAAAGCTCCTAGTCCCAAACTGGAGGTAATCTCTTCTTAAAATATGTTTCCAACATTTTCAAGAAAAAAAACCCAAACCACTAGATCTTGTCAGATTCTCTGTGTAGAAAGAGTAAGTATTTTTATTTAGTGAACTGTCTGCTATAGCTTGAAAAACATCTGCAAGCACAAAAAAGACTGTCAAAATTCATTAAGAATAGGATTATTTTAAATTAACAAGTGATCTTCATTTTTCCCACTGCCCATTTGCACTTCAGAAAGTAAGACCAAAGGTGTCTTTGAAATGAAAGCTCTTCTGTTTGAAAATCAGTATTTTTATGTGGAATATTTTATATAGCAAAAATTTGTCATGAAAACCGCTATTCACAATGCCTCAGTGTGCTCCCAGAAGTGTCAAAAGTGGTTTTGGCTGGGATAAAAATAATTTTCTTCATTGTAGCTAGTATGGAGTTATATTTTGGATTTGTCCTGGAAACAGTGTTGATAACAGAGATGTTTTTGTCACTGCTGAGCAGCACTTACACTGTATCACAATATCATTTAGTTTGGAAAAGACCTTCAAGATCATTAACCAAACTGTAAACCCAGCACTACCAAGTCCACCACTGAATCATGTCCCTCAGTGCCACATCTACACTTTGTCTTTGTAATACCTCCAGGGATAGTGACTCAATCACTTCCCTGGGCAGCCTGTTCCAGTATTGAACAACCTTTTATTGAAGAAATTTTTCCTAATATCCAGTCTAAACCTTCCCTGGTGCAACTTGAGGCCATTTCCTCTTGTCCTGTCACTTGTTACCTGGGACAAGAGACCAACCTCCACCTGTCCACACCCTCCTTTCAGGCAGTTGTGTAGAACAATAATGTCCTTCCTGAGCCTTCTTTTTTCCAGGCTAAACAACCCCAGGCCCCTCAGCTGCTCCTCGTAAATCTTGTGCTTCAACACCTTAAACCGGCTTCACTGCCCTTCTATGGACACACTCCAGCAGCTCAATGTCCTTCTTGTAGTGAGGGACCCAAAACTGAACACAGGATTTGAGATGGGGCTTCACCAGTGGCGAATACAGCAGGATGGTCACTTACCTGGTCCTGTTGGCCACACTATTTCTGATGCAGGCCAGGATGCCTTTGGCCTTCTTGGCCACCTGGGCACACTGTTGCCTCATGTTCAGCCACTGTCAACCAGCACCCACAGGTCATTCTCCACTGGGCTGTTTTCCAGCCACTCTGTCCCCAGCCTGTAGCACTGCATGGGGTTATTGTGACCCAGCTGCAGGACCTGGCACTTCATCTTGTTGACCTTGGCCCATTATCCAGCCTATCCAAATTCCTCTGTAGAGCCTTCCTATCTTCCAGCAGATCAATACTCCTGCCCAGCCTGATGTCATCTGCAAACTGATGATACCCTTGCACAGTTCACAGATAAAGACATTAAGAGAACTGGCCCGAGCACTGAGTGCTGGGGAACACCACTGGTGACCGGCACCAAATGGATGTAACTCCAATCACTACCACTCTCTAGACCCGGCCATCCAGAAAATTTTTTTACCAAGTGAGGACTGCATCTGTCTAAGCCACAACTGGCCAGTTTCTCCATGAGTCAGAAGTTACGTCATGGTCTTTACTAAAGTCTAGGTAGAAAACATCCACTGCCTTTCCCTCATCTTCTAGTCAGGTCACCCTGTCATAGATGGAGATCTCGTCGGTCAAGTCAACCTGCCTTTTACAAACCCAGACTGGTTGGGCCTGATCCCCTGACTCTCCTGTACATGCCATGTGATGGCATTCAAGATGATCTGCTCCAGGACCTTCCCTGGCACTGAGGTCAGGCTGACACGCCTATAGTTCCCTGGATCCTCCTTCCAACCCTTCCTGTAGATGAGTGTTGCATTTGCTAACTTCCTGTCACCTAGGGCCTTCCTGGTTAGCCAAGGCTGCTAGTAAATAATGCCGAGGTCATGGGTTCAATCCCCATATGGGCCATTCACTTAAAGAGTTGATGATCCTTCTGCATGCCTTCCAACTCAGACTGTTGTGTGATTCTGTAAATGATGGAAAGTGGCTTGGTGAGCTCTCCTGCAGCTCCCCTGGGTGCATCTCATCTGGCCCCATAGACTTGTGTTGACGTCATGTTCAGCAGATAAGGCAGGGGGAAGACAGAGGAAATGGCGGATGTTTGGAGTGATGGAGTCTGTTTTCCTAAGTCACCATGCCACACGATGGGGCCCTGCTTTCCTGGAGATGGCTGAACACTTGCCTGCTCATGGGAAGTAGTGAATGCACTCCTTATTTTAATGTGCTTGTGTGCATGGCTTTTGCTTTACCTGTTAAACTGTCTTCATCTCAACCCACAAGTTTTCTCGATTTTCTTCTCCTGATTCTCTCCCCTGTCCCACTGCAGGGAGGGAGCAAGTGGCTGTTTGAAGTTTAGTTTCTGGCTTGCATTCAACTCTGACAGTTGGTCAACAGCATCAAATATATTTTAACTTGTGTTTGAAGAGAGATGTCAAATATATATTACCTAACAGATACAGAAAGTACCCTAAAAATAAAGCAATATATTGAAAGCAATGAAGCTCAGTAGCTCATCATATATTTGTTTCATATTGGTTTTTAGTCTGCACAAAAAATTCTGAATGTTTCAAGCTGAACAATCAAATGACAATGGAAAGTTTAAGAATGGGAAGTTCTTAAATTGTTTCATATTTAGGTACATTTTAAAGTCTGCAAAGTTATTTCAAAGAGAGAGAATTAAATTTTTTACAAAGCTGCCAGTGTGTTAAAGCTAACCTGCTGGGAATGACTTTTGGTAGCTTGTGATAACAGGTATAAATTATAAGCTTCATGGTTATAAACAACACATACGTGGATGTGTTGCATCTACTATGCAGTAGAGAAATCTCCTTTGCACTTCTGCATGTGTATATATGAAATGTTTCGGATTTTGTAACTGTAAAAAGCCATTTTGCCATTTAAAGTTAGTATCACTAAGCCTCAACCAGCAAGATTATGACTCTCCAATCCACATTAATAATTCAGTGTAAAATATCTTCACGAAGCTTGTAGCCCTGTCAGAGATAGAAAGTGTTTATATTTTCTGCATACATTACATTAAAAGCAAAAAGTATTTGTATGCTGCATGCATTTGCAAATCTAGTCATGGTGGATGTGTTATGATAGGAAGACTCTAATTTCGAACCCAACCCTGCATTATCACTTGTGTTGATTTCTGTGGACAGTACTGATTTGTAACAGGCAACTCATGATAAAACTGCCCTGTGTGGACAGGTGTTATGGGTGAGGACAAGTGGTAAAACCTGAATCCCAAACCATATTCACTTCTGATCTCCATATGGGGTATGAGGTTCATCAAAAACATTGGGTTTGGTCCCTCTTGCTAAAACACGTTTTGGGTTTGTGTTTCATTTGGTCCTTCTGTTTTTCTCACCTCTCTATCTAGTGCCCCCTGCCTGACTCTTAGGGTGACAAAGGGTGCATGCAAATGTCTTTCCACTGAAATCTGCTTTAGTCAGAATGACTAATGAAAGATGGCCTAGCTACTGTTTGTCAAACCCATGCATGTCATATTTGCAACACAATCAGCCTTTCAAAAGCAGAAGCTTATGAAATCAAGTCTTCCTTTGAACTTTTGGATTCTCATTAGAAGCACAAAGCTTTGTCATGCTGTTGCAATAAATTGTATTTTAATAACTGTTAAAACCTTTGAACATAAAGTTTAATAATAAGGCAGGAATTAAATACTTTCATCGAGGGTCGGTGCTTATGGCCTAAGCCTGTTAGATGTTCTCTGCCTGCTACCTAGGCTGGGGACTGGGATTTGCCTCGGAACAGTGGCTGATTGCAACAAACACTGAACAGACACAGTCAGTAGAGAAAAAGCATTTTGTTCCAGAGTTTAAAGTTGAAAAACACAGGCCTGAAGAGGAGTGGGGAAATGGGGCAGAATGTGCCGCCTTTGCTACTAAGGGTTTCTTTCCTATCTCTTGAGAGTTGCTACTTTT
Source organism: Edolisoma coerulescens (assembly GCA_013397115.1). Taxonomy (NCBI): domain Eukaryota; kingdom Metazoa; phylum Chordata; class Aves; order Passeriformes; family Campephagidae; genus Edolisoma; species Edolisoma coerulescens. Next base: position 6,500,449 of record VWZW01006289.1, read on the forward strand.
TTCAGGAATGGGGATCTGTCTCAGGATTCACCACTGGTGGACAAGGATTGGCCAAACTTAAAGACAACTAGAAGAGAAGGTGGGCTGCAAATAGACTGGAGGAAGAAGTGGGAAGCACATGCAGGCAGAAGCTACAAAGAAATGGTGAGCATTAGGGGAATGGGAGGGCAAAAAGGGTGGGGAACTGAGAGGCAACCCATCCTACCTGCTGCATGGCTAGCCTCACAAAATCATCATGGCAGCTGTGTTTCTTCTCAAGCTTCTTGCATGACCTGTCCTGCTGGCTCAGGAGTCTTCTCAATCTGCTGATCTGGATTTGTTTAGAAGTGTTGGCCCTCATCGGGGAATGATTAAGGCATATGGCTGTACAATCCTGGAAGTGGCTGACCACAATGGACTGGAGGGTGCAGAGGCTGACAGGGTTATGACTCTGCCAGTGCTGTGTCTTTCCCACCGCCCCCTGCAGTGGTGTGAGGGGTTGCTTCCCTGTCTGCTCTCACCTTCCCTTCCTGAAGTACTTTCTCCTCAGCTATTGAGGTGGCACTAACCATCTACGGTAGCTCCTAGTCATAGCCCTGGTAATATTGGGGGACATGCAGCAAGCCATCAGCAGGAACAGCTTACTCAGTGATTCTTCTGCCAGTAAGTTATTTAGGAATAAACACCAAGTCTCATGGTAATGCTTTTATGAGCCTACTTCAGAGCTGGAATTAGTCTTTTGGGTGCTGAAGCATCTTATGTGATTCGAATCAACAGACTCCTTCCACTTAAGCCACCAAAACTTTATTTTCATGCTTGCTTTGCTACAACTGGAGTACATTTTCAGGGGGGGTTGTGTATGTCAGGTACTCATTTTCATTTTTTTTTCCCCGAGTGAAAGATTGCCACAGATCAGAAGTCTAAACAGTTCAGAATGATCATCTCTAATTCTGAGGATAAATATGGCCATTTTCTTTATTAAAGACAACCATCTACATGCAAAACAGAATACCAGATGTTAGTGAAAAACATCTTTTATTTTTCTTGAGTGTAGTTTGGGTTTTGGGGGTTTTTTTTTGCACTGGAATAAACTAAAAGTTATAATCTTGACTTTTGTTGTGTGTGCATGCCCTAGCAGTTTTTTTATAACTGGTGGTCTCAAAGAACTATACAATAAGTGGAATTTTTGTAACTAATTGTAAGCATGTTGTGATTTAGATAAAGTTTTCCTTATAGTCAATAAAGTCAAAAGTCAAACTGTTTACAATTAGTAAGCAACTGCATCAGAGTTCTGATCCTGCACATCTTATCAGACCAATCAGTTAATCAGAGACTGGAGCACTGTGTGCACGCATTGGGATGTCTCTACAATGAGCAAAACAGTTGGGTTTTTTTATTGTTCCATGACACAAATGCAAAAGAATATAGCAGGATGAACTAAATTTTGTGTATGGTGAATAAATGAGAAGGGTTACGTCACTCCTAAACATATAAAAAGTGTAATTTGGGCTGCAATGAGTTAATAATGCCTTTCCCAACATACAAGCAAAAAGGCGAGGCTGTGCCTGTGCTGACCTCAGTGCAATTACTTAATGACTGTAGCATTCATTTCCACTGGTTCTTTCAGTGTCAGTGGAGGATCAAAGAGAATCTGGCTTTCTGCTGGCAAAAGTTCTGTCTGAGAGCAGTATGTCTCCCTTCCAAGACCTATTTTTCAGTTTTCACATATACTGCATTATGTTGGTTCTTACTATTCTGCATGCTTCTCATTACATGATTCCAAACTGCTTAACCCTTTATTACAATATCCAATCATGCCCAAAAGCTCTGACCCATAGTTTTCAATAATTTATATCTAAGACTACTACAAGGAAGTAGTAGCTCATACAGTAGACCAAGGCAGAGATAAAGCCCTAGCTCATGGCTTTCTCCAGCATTAGTCTGTGTATTTTATACCAACCCTGTCAGTAAAGCTTTGTCAGAGCAGGAAACTGTAAGATGTGCCTTGGGATAGTCCTGTTATAGTTAAGCAAGCTGGGTGTGACAGTGTTCACAACTGGAAGTTGTGGCTTCATGTGGAAATTCCATGAAATCTCCAGCTTTTACCTCAGAAACAGAGTTAAGAGTAAAGCCTAGTTAGTTTTTTAGAAGCTATACTGATTTTCAAACACAAAAACTTCTATACTGACACCGAGTGACTTTAACGCCTCTTACTATTTAAAGATTCTGGTCAGCCTTTATGATGGATTAACTAAGCTCTTTACTGGAAACTGGTAGATCCCCCAAAATCAGTGAACATCGCCAGGCTACATACAATGTGCAGAGCACATTCCCAATTAGCACTGTCTCCATGTATGTGTTGCTTCCAAAGGGCTAATGTTCAAAACATCAAGAGGAAGAGAAGAGACAGAAATAAATTGTGAGGGACCATATTCTATACAAAAATGTGAATGGAAATTAGGTCTTCAAGACACATTTATTGTAAGATCAGAAAGATGCATTCTTTCATCTGTTTTGATGGGGAAAACTAGCCTTGTTTCAATAAGGAATTGAAAACAACTACTTGACATGAACAATGTATAAAAATGGTGAGGGAACTATGCATAGTGATCAATATAAATAAATTGCTCTCTAAATTGATAACAGGAAGCTAGAAATATGAAGGAAAATCCATAGCAGGTATTTTCTACATATACTTGCAATAAAATAGAACGCATAGTGAGGGCATAGGTTCTCCTAAATTGCAATACATAAACTGTTAAAATAATTTTTAAAAAGCTATTTGGGGCAGGGTTCTTGTTTGGTTGTGGTTTCTTTTTTTTTTCTTTTTTTAAAGTGACTTCAGGAGATCAGACAAGAACATTCCTCCACTTGATGGCAAGTGTTCTATTTTTGTCAGCAGTGTTTTGTTCGCCTGGAAGGAAATGTTTAAGGTATAACTCATTTGGTGATTGGTTTTGGTAAAATCATTGGCTGGCCGAAAGAGGTACAATTTCACCTGGGGATGTCATGTACCATATACCCGCCCCAATCATGTCAGGGACAGACACACTTTTATAGTGTTATAGAAATATATGCCCTGAATCCAGCGCTATGTGTTTAAATTAGGCAAAAAATCCTAATATATAAAGTAGAGAGCACATTAGTATGCTATATTTCATATCAAGCTTATTTTATAATTTTCTACATGGTTTTATTTCAGTACCACTTTGTAAGTAAAAATCTTTACAGTTCAGTTTGGGCTGAAGTTTGTTCTGTGTAGTTTCCCATTTCACTGATGTCCCACTAGTAGCATTTCAGACAATCTAACGAGAGTCTGCCTTACCTGTTTTTGGATGTAGGTCCATCCTAACATGTGCAGTTTTATTTTAGTATTGGACTAATATTGGAGGTCATTTAATGCTCTGCAGATTGCAGAGCTGTAAGTAGAAAAACTCATTACAAGGAGTATGTCAGGAAAAAAATTATTATGAAAATAACACAACACCCCCCCCCCCCCAAAAAAAAAAACCACCAACATAACTCAACCACAAAACGACAACCAAAGCAAAGAAAAACCCACAACAAACACATTCCTTTGGCTATGATTTTTTTTGGTTTATTTGTATGGTTACAGTTTATCCGACAAAGCAAAGGCTTTGACAAGAATGGCTTTTACACGGGAGAACATGCCTGTTCTCTCTACCGCTGATGACCAGCCCCTACCGCTCCTTTGGCTTTGGGCCGTGGTACTTTGCACTGGCCACACTGCATCTATGGCCGTGAGAGCTGGCTCGGCGTGCTGCAGGAGTATCGCACACCAAGAGCAAGGTGTGAGACAGTGACTTCCGCTATTAGCAGCAGTGGAAGGGGGATCGAGGAAAATCTGGGCTTGAACTGGAAAATTTTCGGGGAGAGAGATTTCCATGAAGTATTTTAAACAGCATGCCTCAACAGGAGGGTATGTGAGCAGAGGCACACTTGTTACTGCCGTTCCCAACCAGATCTCCTGGTGCTTCGGGAAACTGCTTTTTTACGGCAAACGCCTCCCCGTGCCGGCCCCACTGCCCGGCTCAGCCGCGGCCGGCCCGGCCCCGTGGCCGCCGCCGCCCCCGGCGCAGGTCGGGCAGGCGGGGCGGGAGG